>JAPEVF010000072.1:72759-88163 GCA_029747585.1 Pleurotus djamor
ATNGGGGNTTACTAAGATMTTARATAGGGGCTATTAAATTTRATTGACTTYGCACTTCACCATGGCGAGACCCAACAACCCACTCAGCGTCTCGGGATTCAATGTCCTGCCTATCCAATACTCCAAGACTTCGACGCAYTACTTGTACGCTCGGGCTCACCAATCTAAAAGTAGCTCTCTCCCTGCCAACCGAACACTTTTTCTTGTCAATATACCACCAGATGCGACGGAACGGGAGTTGATTTCGCTGTTCAGGTCTTGTGGRATCATAGAGCGGGTCGTCTTTGATACGGACGAGGATACGGAGGATAATGGGATTGATGAGAGTAGCGACGAGGAATCCGATGAGGACGAAGTCACCCAAGAACAGGATGGCCCTCCACGTAAAAGGCAAAAGGTTGGAAAGGAACCCAAAGCTCCCCCAGCCGTCGTACCCCTTCCATCAAAACTTATACGCTCATATCGCAAAACTGGGCAATCAGCACATGTCGTTTTCCTGGACGAAGCTGCCTTACCAAAAGCCCTGTCGTTGGGCACAAAAGCACGTCCTTGGCCAAAGCTTCAGGATGCGGATGCCCCGCCAATAGGACTGGCTCATTATGCAAATCTTTATGCTTCACTGCGGCCTCCTCTTGACGTCGTCCGCCAGCACGCAGACTCTTCCATAGAACGCTACGAATACGAGGTGGATAAACACAAGCAAAAATCCAAGTACAAGAAGGGCGAGGCTATTGTCGATGATGACGGATTCACGCTAGTAACGCGTGGCGGTGCTTATGGCAAGACGCTTGGAGGTGGTGTTGGAGTTGCGAGCAAGAACTTCCATGGGAGAGGTGGCCCAGGAAGGATGAGGAATAAAAAGAAGGAATCCAAGGAGAAGAGCAGTTTCTATGCATTCCAAAAAGCAGAGAAGCAAAGACAAGGTGAGCACCAAACTKTCCACTCTGTATTCACTGATTATAACACATCCCTTGTAGATCTCTTGGATTTGAAGCGAAAGTGGGAAGAGGACAAAGCCAAAGTCGAGGGCCTCAAGGCCTCTCGACGGTTCAAACCCTATTGAAGTTCACAATGTACATAYCTTCCTATYGAAGCTTGGACACAGTCGTTTGCGACTTACACGCTTATCAACACCTTGCACGCAAATATCTGAACTTTCGAGTGTGGTGAGAGTTATTCATTGGTCATATGTCTATCTCTCTGGAGCTAGTAGGATCAATTCTCGCCTACGCCTTGCATTCTTGGTCACAGGTTACAGAGAACACCTTGTGTTGACAAGATTAAATCGAGGCCATGATCATCGCGTGGTTYCAACCGGCTGTAGGTGCTGAAATATTCTCACCTTCGTGCTTCTCGACGCACCGACTATCGTCCGACTGCATATCAATGACCAATATAAAGACTAACCTTCTGAGCCGGGTATCAACTCCTCAGTTTCGCTCAAGSCAGAATGCCAATCTCTCCGGTTGACGAGGCGAAATCTCATCCACCTTCCCAGGAAGTCTCAGAGAAATATGTTTCCCCCGAACTCCACTATCCAGCGACAGAACATGGTACGAAAGTACTAGAGGCGGCCAATGCTGATTACACTCTGGCGTTGTCGAGTGGACCCCAGCTTAGTCCATACAGCCGTGCTTCTATCCAACTCTTCGCTATTCTCCTCGTCGCGTACATGGGCAGTCTCTCCAATGGCTTTGATGGGTCTGGTGCGTGTGYSAAATCACTCACTSGTGTCGTACCTAAATTTGTAYGACGTTCGTAGTAATGAGTGCAGTCAATGGCATGCAGTAAGGACCATATRTTGCTTACAGTCGTTGTGCATCTGTTCATTGTCTGCACGACAGCCAATATCTCGACTACTTTGGCATTGACGGTGCGGACGCGGGTGGGGGAGTGGGAACTACGACCGCGATYATTTTTGGAATTGTAAGGCCATGCGTCCGTTTCATTATCTCCAACTCATGAAAGCATCAAGTATTCAATAGGTAGTATCACYGCTGTTGYGATAGCAGGTCCTGTCACCGATCGCTATGGTCGAAGAGGAGGCATGGTGAGCGTCCGAGAGTGCAGGCTCTAACGTTTGCTGACTCGAGGGCTTCAGTGCCTTGGGAGCTGCATTGTGATCATTGGTGCAATTGTGATCACCGCTGCGAAGGATCTGAGTTATCTTTTGGGAGGTCGTTTCGCCCTTGGTTTCGGAGTCGCTATTACAACGACTGCGGCTCCTGCTTATGTGGTCGAAATGTCTCCACCCCAGGTATGGTCACTGAAAATCTTTCCTTGAGGCTCAAAAATAATACTCTCCCTAGTGGCGTGGTAGACTTACTGGATTGTAAGTGTCTCTCACTACAATTCTGTGGGCATTCACTCATATACGAGATAGATACAATAGTAGGTATTCCAAATGGTCTCGCAGTATGTCCAAAGCTTGACTGTGATCCCTAGCGTTCTACTACGCCGGATCAATCCTCTGTAGTGAGTCCCCCTTTCAGGATGCGTCACTACAACATTCGCTCAACGCTATTCTCCGCAGCCGGTATCACGATCGCTACGGCGCGAAATCAAGGGACCGCATCTTGGAGAGTCCCTTTGGCTATCCAAATTGGACCAGCAGCCATCCTAGCGTGCTTAGCCTATGTTCTTCCAGAGGTAACTTTCTWTTGGGCCATTCGCTTCGGTTGTATTGAGTTCATACCTTTTCTATAGTCTCCCCGTTGGTTGATATCTCAAGGTCGTAGAGAAGACGCACTCAGTATATTGACAAAGTATCATGGAGATGGCAACCCAAATGCTCCTCTTGTTCGATTGGAAATGAAGGAATTCGAAGAGTCTATTGGGTTGGACGCATCTGACAAGAGATGGTAAGTCGCGCTTCAGGCTCGCCGACAATGGCTGACTCTGCCTCCAAGGTGGGATTATCGAGAGCTTGTTAACACGCCCAATGCGAGGTACCGAACGTTCATGATGCTTTTGATGGGTGTCTTCGGGCAATGGTCTGGAAATGGCCTAGGGTCAGTTACGATTCGTTTGATCACTTAACCTCTACTTATCGCTTGATATTCTAGTTACTTCCTCCCAATATTGTTCCAGAACGCCGGAGTACAGTCTCAAAATCAGCGTCTGGTTCTGAACTTCGTTAACACCATTGTCTCTGCCATCGGTGCCGCCATTGGGACCTCCCTATCAGACAAAGTTGGTCGACGCAAAATGTGGTTATGGGGCACCCTTGCTTCAGCGGCTACGCTTGCAATAGCGACAGGTGATTCACTTCATGGTAGGGCAGCATCTTAAAACTCATGCCATGTAGGATGCACGGCCCAGTTTGGTTCGTCGGGCAGTAACATCAATGGCGCAAATTCAGCCATTGCCTTTATCTGTAAGGCTCATATTTGCAGAACCCTTCCTTTCAACCGCTCAAAGATATCTAGTCCTCTTTGGATTCGTTTACAGTCTTACTTACACTCCGCTGCAAGCCATTTACCCGTCCGAAGTTCTTAGCTACAATACTCGGTATGTCTCTTTCTTCGTTCAACTTCATAATGCTGAAGTCTCCCGTTAGCGCGAAAGGAATGGCGATGTGAGTAGTCAGACTTTCTCGCCTTTGTATATGTTACTTAACCTCACATCGACAAGGTGTGCGCTTGCCGTCAGTTGCGCTTCATTCGTCAACACGTACCCTGCTCCAGTGGCTCTGGGTCGTATACAATGGAGAGTGAGTAACGAGTTCGACTATGCAGCATCTCCGTCCTGATTAACATTCCTCCAGTATTACATCGTTTATGGTACAGCCTTCATCTCCCTTTGAAAGTATCACAACTCATCTCACCGTTTAAAAGTTGTTTGGGACCTCTTTGAAGCTGCCGTTGTGTACTTCTTTGCAGTCGAGACGAAGGGTCGAACACTGTACGTTTCTACATCAATTCACCGATTTTCAATTAAAATGCACCCACCTCCTTACAGAGAAGAACTTGATGAAATATTCAGCGTTTGTCGTTTAATATTTCCTGTCGCTGACACTCACACCACTCACATAGGATCCACATCCCGTCCGGGCATCGTTGGCCAAGTACAAGGTCGTTATTGTCGAAAAAGATGGTGATAGGACGGTGAAAGTTGTTGAGCCTTAATATATGATACTTCGCAAGTCTAGAGTAATTCCTGGGCTCTCTGATTTCGAGTTTATGGTGATTCCAAGCCTCGAGGTTGTGTTGGTAAGCGCTTTTGTCCAATCATACCGGAGTCGATGTTCCATCCCGAGATCCGTGTCGAGACCGATGGAAATCCTCGGCATGAGTCTCGCCCGAAAATATCTCTGCATATAAATCAGACGAGAACATCTTGTGAGTACCATGAGGATCAACTTGATCAAGGGCTATACGTCCGTTGTTTGTGGCAGGACTGTGGCAAAGTCACGGTGACGTTGAAGAAAGCAGGGTCCAGGCGCGAGGCGTTAGTTCTCTCGTACTTACACCAAGATCATCAGCTTGAATCCAACCTGTACCGTCATTATGAACATACCGCAGACCACTAGAACTAGGCAAGCTGTTGGCCTTGGCACAAGGGGATGATTGGCCGGGGTGGTTGGCATCAGTTGGCATCCCAGAGGCTCGTGACCCCGTTCATGGTTGAAGAGACGCTCCCGACCAAATCGCACGGATCCCCAATGCTCTTTGAGCGACGCGACGAGGCCCCATCTGTTCTTTGTAAACAGAACAGGCAGGGCCGAGCTCCATTTGCGAACGAGAAAGACCACTACGGCACAAGTTGGCCATGCTTGAGACTATGAGCCCAGCCAGGTATGTAAAGGCACTGCCTTCCGTTCTTTCTTCAGGGTGGAACTTGAAGTGCTCAGTTCTGGTTCAGCCAGATCGTGGCATGGCATTGGTTCCGCCCAAGGTATATAATGCGCCGATGGCCCCAACAGCCTGACTTTCTTCTGAACTCAAAACTATTGTTGTATCCTACTACATACCCCACTTTTTGGAGGGCATCCCTTTGCTCGCGATGCTAGCGACAACCCATAACCTCCTCACAACTATCACTCTTGCGTTGGGCCTCGTAACCTTGCCTGTTATAGCGACAGGCGGGTTCCCACCAGTAAATTCGCCCCCTGGTGCATGCGGAGTCACTCCCTCTGATGCCTCATGCACCGCCGTTTTCCTGGCTTGCGTGAACAGCAGGGTACGCATAACATCGCCAATAGACTACACAACATCTGACAAGGACCTTCCTTAGCCATCCCCTTCGAATCCGTTAGCAAGTGACGCATGCGTCGCAGCTGCATCTTGCTATCCCGGTAATCCTGACAGTTTCCTGGCCAATCTCTTCTGTCGTGTAAGCGGTCCAAGCGGGAACAACCCTCGGAGCGCTACTATTCCTCGTCTTAGCGATGCGGTACGTTGATTGTAACCCAGCCGATCAACTCATCTTGAGCTATTTCGTCAGGTCTATAACCGAATCGCATCCCCCAATGGCCAAGTTACCTACTCCTCATATGCTTCATGGTACATCCAGCAGGCTCGAACCGCCGACCCAAGCATCACTTCAATGTACGCTTCTCTCAGTCATTACTTCTTTGGCACGGAAACTCATCAACTTTCCCGCCAGTGTTGATCTTGCATTTGTGCGAGAGAGCTTTGATATCATGTCTGCATGGACGGGCTTCTGCTCCACAGGAAACATCCCCAAAGGCAACTTCTTGGATTGGTTCCAGTACTTCAGCACGGTGCAAGGTCCTGCTACGACCTGCGGTAACCTTGGCGCCTGTCCAACAACTAACATCCCCTACTGTATCGATCTTACGAACTACTGCGCCGGTGTCGATGTGAGTCATGTCTCAACGTTCAACCTCGACCTTCCCAAAACTAAGATCTTTTCCCTCAGAATTCTTTGGACAATCCATTCTCCATCCCAGCTTGCGTTGCTGCCGCCTTCTGCTGGGAAGATGGAATCAATTCTTTCTTGCAAGCGATGACGTGCCGTTACAATATCCACTTCAACACAAATCGGCCTGCTCCCGTTGGAACATCAATTCCAGCCTTAACTTCATCCATCATTCCTACATCGCCAATGACTCAGAATGACTTCCTTGGGTTCATGAATTCAAGAGTTGCCGCACTCCCAGCAGCAGCTCGTCGTCCGTGAGTAGCCCATCCCTTCCCAAGGGTTCCCCAACTCTAACGAGAGCTTAGGTCCCAAGATAATTTGTTGAATCGTTGGTCTCTCATCGTTGCGTAAGTCACGAATCCACCGAGACGATCCACTACTTACTGTGGTACTCCTTTTTGCAGATGGACAAACTTCTGTACCACTCGAACGGTCCCACGAAATAATCTTTCGGACCTCCTGCGTTACTCTGCGGTCAAGCTTACAGCAATAACCTGCACATCCCAATGTCCCGCCGACCCTAATGCCAGTTGCCAACAACTCTTTGAAGCGTGTGTCAACTCCCCGCTCGTGAGTTGCTCCCTTGTTTACCTTCTCGGTTGACATTGACATATTTCCTAGAACGTTGTCGCTGATCCATGGTCAGAGATAAATTGTGTACTTGCTGCGATCTGTCGTACGTTTCCGATCATTGACTGATGTTCGACCATCTTCTCAATGTGCCCCAATTCTAGGAGGAAGGGCCGCCTTCGGTGAACAACTTGCTTGTGCAACAGACACCACTCTCGTCGATATGGAAACCTATCCTCGTCTAACCCAAGCTGTAAGGGCTTTCATGCTCCACGGACTCGGATTATTAATTGATTAACTTCATCTTTGCACAGATGTTCAACCGACTATCGTTCGGTGACGACATCATTAGCCGACAAAACTTCCTTGACTCGTATTACGGTGCCCTTGCAAGGCTTCCTAGTCCACAGTGGCCTGAGTGAGTTCATTATGCACACTTGATTGGATACATCTAACCACAGAGCACCGTCGCCTACCTAGCGTGAACTACGTCCTGGCTAAATGGAAAGTTATCGAAGACCGAACTGGGTTCTATGACGGTAATATCGCACTCCGCTACATCTCAGAGTGGCTGCGGTGGATGTAAATTGTAACCATCGGACTGGACACGAACTTCTAATTTCTTTCAGCCCTTGGACTGTGTTCTTCGTATGTTCTTCGTACTGACGTGATTATCACGGACTTCAATTAGCAATGTACACTTCTGTATTCTATACAACCGACTATATCAGAGTCGCTACGAACAGTAATGAAAGATCCTTAGATGAAAGTGTGCGTCTCAATAAATTCATCATGAGTCATAGCCGGGTGGGTTGTCGACGGGGACACCGCCAACAAACGATACACTGCTCGTCTCCGCTGGGTATGTATATGTCGCTAGACCAACGTCAACACCGATCGCCACTCTGCGAAGACAGGAAACAGCACTCACGAAGTCCCTCTTCCTCCTCTGCACCACGTCGGTTCATATAGATAGCCCTTTCCCTCGTCTTCTCCAACAAGCTCACAAACTCAAACATGGCACGATCCTTGAATCTCACTTCCACCCTTGTACCTTCGGATAAGCCTCCGTCAGGTGAAGGCTTCACATCAAATGACAGATAATTCGATCCAAACGTCGGTTGTTCGAATTTAGTACTCAGAATGGCATGTAATGGTACCGAGAGAGAGTCGAAAGATTGGTTTGGGCTCGGCGTCGTGAATATCAGCTATCATTTCATGGGGGAGAGGAGATGAGATATACAATCGTCATTCAGGCACGCAGTCATAATCACGTACCCGTTGGTCAGTTAACCAGATCCCACCCATCTCCTTTAACTTCATCGCCCCGCCAGATCCACCAGCTGACGCGTTGCCAGTGGGAGGTTTATTGGGGACATTCACGTAGACCTCGACTCCGGTGGTGATAGTAGTGATTGTTTGCTCATTAGGTAAGGGTATTGGCGAGCGATTAGGATTCAGCATGGCCCAATTGAGAGACATCTTGTAGAGAAATCAGATGAAGATTGGTTGGTGTCGTGGAGGTTGCTGTTAAGCGCGATGAGGCTGTTAGACGTCCGCAGAATTGACCAGAAGGTCAAGGTCCGCGAAGGAGGTCATATTGTCAACCAGATCCAACTGTAGCATGGCTTCCTGGCGCAATGGTAGCGCGTTTGGCTTCGATTGCTAACGGCACCAAAAGGTTGCAGGTTCGAGTCCTGCGGTGGTCAGGCCTCCTTTTTTGGTGTTTTTCGCTCGATGTCTCGTTGATTGTACGCAAATTTACTACTCATAATTATACCGATTAAGTTACAGGTACGTTAATACAGAAATCCGCGCGATGGAATTCGCAAGGTTGATTGCCAATCGGTATGCCTTCGCCAGGATTCAACGTTAGTACTCCCATCTCCTCCTCTTCCTCTTCCTCCAGCTCAAATGGGTCTTCCTTGTTCTCCCGTCGCTCTTTAAACCGTACACAATGCGTCTCAGTCACCTCATCAATAAAATGTAGCTCCCCGCATACACCTTCTCCAATCGGATGAGGGAATATCGTATCGTCGTCAGGTTCCTTCGGGTCTCGGAGAAATGGGTGGTTTAAGGCATCACGAGGGGTAATCCGATGAGTACATTCGGGGTGGAGGGTCCGTTCAAGTAAGTCCAGAGCCATCTCGATCTCACGGGCATATTCAGAGTCTTCTTGGGTCTCGGCGGAGGGTGGTGATTTGCGCGAAGCTGACGCGCGAGAGGGAACGGGTGGTGGTGGCATAGATGAGGGCGGCATTAATGAAGGGTCCACAGAGTAAGGATAATATCTGGTATCAGGTGGTGGAGGGGTATTTAACTCGGGGTTCAGTCTTGTTATAAGTTCTCTCCAGCTTGTGCCTTCTGGAGTGACTGAGGGGACGTTGGTAGCGAAGGTTCGGCCTGGAAAGGCGGCAAGTTTGTGTGAATAAGTAACGAAGTAATGATTGAAGAAATTGGGTGTGAAACGTACTGTGCAAAGTGGCCACTTTTTCCATTCGTTTCTTGCCAATAATGACAGCGATTTCCATTAGTGCTTCGATGTCGTCATTGGACTGAAAGAGTGGGAACTTTCGCGCGAGGAAGAAGAGCATAATAACCCCCGTCGACCAGACGTCCACAGCTAGTGAAACCCAAAGTGAAATTAAATGAAAGAGAGAGCGGATCAATGGCTTACCACCGGACTGATCGACGCATTTAAGTAAAACCTCAGGAGCACGAAAACCTCTTGTACCGGCACGATTGGCCTTGGACGGTGGTCTGAGAGACGAGAAGTATATCTTAGCCGAACTCTAGCTCTGTGGGACCTCGAGAAATAACACACCTAGGGTCTTTTTCTGGGTAGCCGACTTTATCTGAGCTCATGGAAGATTTCGTCCTAGCCTCCCGCTGCATTCGCTTGATATGTTCAATGTTGTATTCGTTTCGCTGGCGTACGCGGCCATGGGGGTCGTCGGGGGTAGCGGGTGTATGCAAACATGCGCCGGATCCGTGTTTCGCGCGGTCCATGCGCTGCACAATGCATTCATGTCAGACGAAGGAAGTACACTTGAGAAGTCCAACATTATAAACTCACACAAGCAAGTCCAAAGTCACAAAGGGTCCCCATACCCGATACTGGATCGAAGAGGAAGTTGGCGGGTTTAACGTCTCGATGAATAATTCCCCGCGAATGTATATCACGCAGCGCGCGAAACATGCATCGCAGATATGCCTTCATTCCTTGTAACGGTAGAAAACGATAATATTCCTGATATTGATTCGGTCACGCGACAAGGTAAACGGAGAGCAAAGAGGTAGCTGCTCACTCTGAAGTCATCATTCCGATGGTAAGGCATGATCGCCACAACCTGATCCTTATGTCGAAACGCCGTTATGAGTTGTGATGTATGCCTGCACCCTATGCATGTCTCCAGGATCGAAATTTCGTTGCGAATCCGTTCTGGACTACTCGTCACGTATATCCGTTTCACCGCAACATACACTCGAGGCCCCCTCATTCTGCCATTTGCGGTGAACGATGGTGATGACTGCAGCATAGTGCGACGCGTAATGGGATCCTGCCATGTCGTGTTGTCCCAATGATCGTGCAGTAGGTCGATGGCTTTGTAGACAGAGGAGAACGTGCCCGTGCCTAGGCGATCGACGAGTTTGTACTGCTCTGCGAGAACAGGGACAGACTCTTCCAGCTCTTCAATTTCAGCCTCGATCTCAGCACGCTCTTCTGGCGGTTTGAGGTGAATGGACTCTTCCTCGTCATCTGAGCCCTCCGCATCGACCTCTGCCTCAACATTATCTTCCTCGTCCCCCTCCTCGTAAGTCTCTCCAGTATGCGCATATTCGTTAGTGGTCTTCGTTGAGGGCAAGATCAGAAGTTCGTCATCACTTTCCATATCCACGTCGAGGTCGATGAAGCCTGGTGGCGCTGGTTGTTTTCCCGCACGGACAGAGCCCATGCTGGCTCGTCGGTTGACCATGTTCGGGAAGAGGGAAAGGATATGTTCTTGATAGTTGTCCAATTCAGGCGGGCGGTATCCACCGTTGACAAGGTCATCGGATGACATGGGATCGTCGCAGGCTTCTCGAGACTTCTTATAGGCATTGCAGTAGTGGGCATTGCGAGCATCTGAGGAGCCGACGTCGAGGGGATTTGAGGAGTGCTGGGAGAGCAGCACGCTCGCCATGAAGATGATGCAGGAAGGAGAGAGCGAGACTCGAGGCGAGGCCCTGTGGTCCAAGCCCAACAAACTATCTTCCACGTGATCGTGCAAAGCGGAAGCAATGTGATTGTGAAAGGAAGCAAAAAAGGAAGGCTTGACCACCGCAGGACTCGAACCTGCAACCTTTTGGTGCCGTTAGCAATCGAAGCCAAACGCGCTACCATTGCGCCAGGAAGCCATACATTGGTGGGAAGACACGGCATACACGAGGGCGCTTGGTGAGTTGGACGAATTGACAGATTTTGAACTTGTTCTATTTTGCTCATGTCTTCCACGTCCTGGCGCACTTGAAGAGCCACCACATGTCCATCCCATCCTCCGACGACCTGCGTGTCTGGCTCAAACAACTCGTCGCTTCAAACACCTTTCTTCAAGTCGCTCCTTTCGCCGTCCTCTTCCTCTTCCCTCTCATCGTCCTCCGCCTCATCCAGCCAGCGCAACAACTCGTATTTCTAGTCACAAACACAGTCGTCATGGTCCTTGAATCAATTGGAATACTTCCTTGGAACTGGGGCAGGAGTAGCAGTAGCTCGTCGAGCTCAAGGAGTCCCGACAAGCGCAAGTCCAAGAAGAAGCATCATCCGAGGACCAGAGCAGAGCAACTCGCTATGAATAAGAGTGAAAACGGTGAGGCCCTTTGTCTACGCGGAGATGCCTTCAACTCACCCGTATGACCACCAGAAACCGACGACGATGCAGACTACTACCCTGGCCTCGTCAATATCTCTGGAACATACTGCTTCATGAACTCGACGCTGCAGGTATAGTGCTCTTTCATATCACCCTCTTACGCTACAATCTGACTTTGATACCTTTCGTTTGATAGGCAATGGCATCGCTATCATATTTGCAGCCTCAAATAGACACTATACACGAGAAAGCTGTGGAATTAGACGTTCCATCACCTGTCATAGATGCACTGCGTGACCTGTTCGACGGTATGTCGTATCATCTATCTATCGGGCTGCTCAAGTTCATTGCATAGGCAGAGCTGAATACACCACAGACCCACTCATCATCCCTACGCCCCCTTCAAATCATTCAAGCTCTCTCAGGCTCGAAGAGTAGGTCCAGCGCGCTACTCTCGTCCCGCGAACATCAAGACGCACAAGAACTCTTCCAACTGATCACTGAATGCCTGAAGAACGAAATCAGTGCTATTGACAAAGAGCGCAGCCGAGACCGTGGGTTTGGTAGTGCTCTATCTTTGTCCCCTGCCCTTTCGACTAGTCAGCACCTCTCATCCTCCCAGTCCCAATCCCAATCGCTCTCTCAGGCGCCCCGACATCATCCGGTTCTAGAGGCAGGCGGAAGCAAATGGATCCGTCAGAGTGTTTTCGACGGTCTTACGGCTAACCGGAGGAGTTGTATGCAGTGTGGGTATACGGAGGCCGTTATGCACTTTGCTTTCGACAGCTGGCAACTGAGTGTTCCGCACGTTGTATGTTCCTCCGACGTCATCTCCTCTTCTCGGTCTCACACGTCTATCTTTACCAGGCCAGGTGCTCTCTTGAAGAATGCCTTGATGAGTATACCCGTTTGGAGATCCTTCAGGACTGCATTTGTCGGAAGTGTTCCCTTCTGGCTACCCACAGGCGTTTAGTTACGGAATTGAAGACCTTGGAGGAAACACTGAAAGCCAGCACGATCAGTGCGTCATCGCCAAATGGTCATGCTAGTAAAGCTTCCGCTGGATCGCACTTCACCAAATCGGGAGAGGCAAACGGGGATTCCCCCAAGAAAGCTACACCTTCCAAGAAGAGACGAGCGAAAGAAGTTGCTAAGATGGAGGCGCGAGTCCGACTCGCACTTGAGGAAGGGAGAATTGAGGACGATCTCAAAGACGTGAGGATGGAGAAAGTGATGAGCAGAGCGTCATCCAAACAAGCTATGATTGCAAGGGTGAGTACTAAATGCACTCTTTTCGCCGTTGGAAGCATCCTCAAGCACGAAACTCACACTGGACTTGATATAGCCGCCGCCAGTCCTGGCACTTCATCTCAATCGTTCCTCCTTTGGTCATTACGCATCAAAGAACAATGCCTTTGTCGAATTTCCCGAAATCCTCGATCTTACGCCCTATACCACTTCTGGAAACCTCTCAACAGTCCCCTCAGTACCGATTTCAACGCCCGCTCCCTCACTCCCCATTCAACTCGCTCTGCCACCACGCTCACGTACACCCACTCCCGCCGCCTACGAGAAAGTGCACGAAAGAGTTCTCTACCGTTTGAGTGCCGTCGTTTGTCACTACGGTAGTCACTCGTTTGGACACTACGTCTGCTACCGGAGGAGACCGCGGCCCAAATCCTCGAAAAGGAGATGGACGCCTCCAACGATATTGGACCCATTGTTTACGCGGCAGGACGATGCGGATGATGACGAAGTTGGTTCCAATCCTAAAAACGGGTCAGCTCGCCCCGACGACGATGATGAGCTCGAATATTTCGGCAAGCGAAACGAGATCGTTTGGGCTGACGAGGATCCATCAAATCATCGTCCTGGTCGAGGCTGGTTACGAATATCGGACGACTCGGTTCGCGAGTGTGGGATAGAGACGGTACTTCGTGAGGGATCTGGCGCGTTTATGCTCTATTACGAACGAATACGGTTTGCTCATACGAGTCCATATCCTTCAATGGCCATTCGAAGGAAGACTTCTGTGGGTCCAGTCGAATTGGGTGCTGAGAGCACGATCAGTGTCCGACGAGACTATTCCCCTCGGAGCTCAGAGGAGACTTTGCGACCGGAATTGAGGACTTTGCAGTTGAATATGGTTAACGGAGTACTTCCTGAAGGTCACGGATCCATGCAGAGTTTGGTGAGCGAGGTTGGTGTTGGAGTGGCGAAAGGCAAATGTAAGGAGGACGACAATACGCTCAAAGGTCAGCCGGAGAATGGAACTGCTAGCCTCAACCTGGGAGCTTCTGGGTCACTGTCTATGTGGACTCCTGGTTCGTCACCGAGCACGGGACCGCGAGTTGTCAGGAGTGTTGCTGCTGGACGAGGAAGGAGTACGAGTGCAATACCCTCTTCTGACTCGGACGCCTCTCGTACGACCGCATCACCGATACCCAATGGGTTAGTAGGGAAACCTTCCAGCCTCCCAATCAAAAAGCCACTCGGGGCGACATCCAAACCGTTGTCATCCAGTGCTCCATCCCCGTCCACTTCGTTTCCTAACGCCAGCTCCTCGGAGGAACTAAACTCATTGCTACCGTCACACCACCCTCCGCCCTCGCCCATTGTTGGACTTCGGGCATAACAAGTACTTTATTCTAGAGATATTTGCCGTATACACCCCTCTTATTTTCAAGACCTGTAATGTATCGTTAGTCTTTGGTTGATTAGTTAGTCCGTAGTCGTTAGGTTTATCTTATGCTCTCGACACCCTGCTTTTGCCTATTGTTCGTCACGACGTTGAGGACGTGTGTATTGGGAACTCGGGTACAATGGAAGGGGATGAAGGTCCAGAAAAAGAAAAAATAAGGTGAATGCTAAAAGAGGGAACCTGCCGAAAACAATAATCAAAAAACCCATTTTCCTTCTCTTCCCGCCGCTTTGGAAAGCAACCGACCATCTATCCAATACATAGGTTCAACAGCGTGAATGAAAAGAATGAATTTCCATCGTCTTCAGTTTCCATTTGATACTACAAGAAGTCGTGGCTTCGGTTAGGAACGATCGTCAAAGTCGTGAGAGAACGTTGACGTTGGGGGTCATGAGGGCAACTAGCTTAGTAGTAGATGCGGCGCTCGACGGTGCGGTGTCTGGGCTGAGGGCGGGTGTAGGAAATGGTGCGCTTGACGCGGGTGACGGTGGGATACCTGGGGGCTTGGTTAGCAGGGCAAATGATAGCACGTCCGGGAGACGTACCAGGCGTTGTAGATTTCTCCGGGTTGAAGTTGTACTTCGACTATTTGTCGGCCCTATAGCAGAGGATGAGGATGAATAGAGACTAAAGGCTCCGGGTGCACTTACAGCGTAGTCGACGTGCGTGCCAATGACGAGACCTTCTGTACGGCCGTAGCTACCGTGGTTGACAGCGACGATGTCGCCGAGCTAAGTGGCGAGCACGTCGGTGAGGACGCCGAGGACTGAAGGTTAAAAAGCTGCTGCGACTTACGACAATCTCTTCAGATGAGCCAAAGACTGATGACATTGTGTTTGAGGAGGAGGTCGCAGCAGAAGATGATCTTGAGGCGTTGGGAGAGGGAGTGGCGGAATGAAGAACGGATGGTGAGAGGGCGGAGGCTTTTATAGATTAGATGCGCATGTTTGCTGCCATCCATAAAACGCAAGGCTGGCAGCCTCGAGGCTGATCCGAATATTCCAATACAACCCTGCATATTATTTTTTGTTCCTTTTTTTYTTGNCGACAGCTACCATTGTGCCCATAACCGAACGTTGCCAAGTACGGCGAACAACACTCATTTCACCRATGTTTGACTATCGAGTTCCCCGTCGACCACCGAAGTACAAATGAGAGAGTAAACTCAAGCGTCAACGACAAACTCGGCGGACAATGGCCCCACTGTCCTTATTACGTTACATCCACTAGTCGATGGCGGCATGGTAGCCTCGAGGCCTTCATTGTTCAGGCAGCGCAGGCAGTGTCAGGATGATGAGAGATGGACGTGTTTCGGTGATACAAGACTAGCGGAGGGTTGATATAGATAAAATCCGCATCGGCCAYGCTCAAGCCATGCATSYATCTGCACGCGGCCT
>JAPEVF010000072.1:88204-123879 GCA_029747585.1 Pleurotus djamor
TNNTATAYACARGTTGTTATGATCCGATCAYAATCCCGTCCAGGTGAACGTTTCTGCCAATTSCACTTCTCCCTTCAGYTTCATTTCAGTCGAAGAGGCCCCCACCAAGACCTCGAACTTGCCYGCYTCGGCAACCCAACTCATTYTRCGCTCGTCATAGAAGCTCAAGGCCTCTCTGTCCAATTCAACWGTAACRGTCTTCGCCTCRCCGGGCTCGAGAGCGACCTTGATGAATCCCTTGAGCTCTTTCAATGGACGGGGCAGCGAGGACTGAGGATCCGCAAYGTARACYTGAGCGATTTCCCTCCCAGCGACAGRACCAGTGTTCTTGATGGTGAACTTGACTGAGAAAGTCGGCTCCTTGCCCGAAGAGATCCCAGAAAYWTCTAATCCAGAGTAYTCGAATGTCGTRTAYGAAAGRCCATGTCCGAARGCGAAMAGAGGTTCTATCTTCTTGATWTCATGGCCYCTGTAACCGACGAAGATTCCCTAGATGWCATGYGWGTAAGGAYTRRAYRCAKNANANGNAGTCTGTGAGAYTCACCTCATTGTAAAGGATTTTACCAAACTCTTGACCTTTGTCRCCATACGAGGGGWAAGCRGGATTGTCCTCRAGACGYTTGCTRAGAYGGGATYAWCAMACNNNGNTGMAGGYAAAGTARACAAGSAACGTACGGGAAMGTCAAGGAYAGTTTACCCGAAGGRTTAACCTTACCRAAKACAACRTCMGCCARTCCGTTYCCAAGCTCRTTACCGCCGTAGAARGCCTRTTTATARAGTSAGCACARCGTAYGCGWAYAATAASARCGARAASCTTTACCTGAAGTACTGTRGAAGCYTGTTCAATCCATGGCATAGCRACMGGAGCACCTGTTTGGTTTATGACGACRGTGTTCGGGTTGGCCTTGAGAATCTCAGTGACAAGTTCATTTGTCGCGCGRGGTARRCTGACTATCGTGTAAGCATGGTGATTGTAGATAAATAATGACGNACGTACTCGATGTGCGAGCGATCGAAGCCTTCACTCTCCCAACTGAGACTCAACGTAAGTCAAGCAAAAGNANCCRYRATRAGGTGGATTACGCACTCRTGACTGAGGCCGACGACGAGGACAACAACTAATMWTTRRWCSATCAATACCARCATCATYCCTAGAGTGANAANNCGCCTCACCATCCGAYTCAGCAGCCAATTTAGCAGCCTCTTGTATATCCTGCGTCCCATCACTCTTCCTGATACCTCCAAGCCTAATGCCACCACGGCATGTGAAGGGACTACCACGAGACACGAAAGCAGCATTGCTRATTCGTATCTCWATGTCGTACGTCTTACCCGCTTCCAAGGGAACAACTTCTCTTTGTTCGATAGTACCCARTCCGAAGAACGATTCGCCCTGAGCGGGGTCGTTGCTTAGGTTGATGGCGAGCTTCCCATCCACGAAGAGGTTGCCGGTTCCAGCGATGCTCAGGCCTAGTTCCCAGTCACCGCTTTCGTCTGGGGTGAATTTCGTGTGGTACTACGTAGGATGGAGATYAGAATGGGTCRAACCGGCTTAGAGGCAGARTGGCTCACTCTGATGTAGCAAAGCTCATTGACTTTCTCGTCATCCTAGTAAAATRTGRATGAACCAGAGCAACGACTTGATAGGATCCAAAACACTCACAACACCATCCGCCAAGAAGCAGTACGTGGACGCCGTAGGTACGTCCCAATCRTGARCAGCAAGCTCCTGCTGGAARTCCGGACTGGTAGAAAGGAAATCTTTAGATGGGCTCTCATTCCAGAACTGCATATGYGCTCCATCCTCCCCACCATGTTGCTTGATTGATCCATCAAGCAAAGGCAGACTGTTATGCGCAGAAGTTCCAAGGTGATACACTACTTCTGCTCCGATCTCTTGAGCAGCAGCGGTGAGACCTTCAAGGGGTGTGACCACATAAGATGAGCGCAACTGCGCAGATCCTCCACCAGAGGTCATTGCACGTTTAGCGTTCGGGCCAATTACAGCAATCTTTTTAGTGCCTTGCTTGATAGGGAGAACACCCTTGTCGTTCTTGAGGAGCACGGTGGCGTCAGCTGCAGCTGTGCGTAAGAGTTGTCGGAGCTCTGGAGTATCGACGCTTTCTTCGGGTGCGTTGAAGGGTACACCGGAATCTAAAGCGCGCTTGTATAACGCGAGGATCTAAGCAGAAGTCTCATGAGATGGGTCCAATTATCTGACATCGATTATTTAAGTGCATACCTTGCGTACTCGCTCGTCAATATCTGAAGGGAACAGTTTTTCTGCGATGAGGAGACGTTCGACGGCTTTACCACGCATCACCGTTGGGCCACTGGGAASATATGTTCAGAGAGAGGAGACATGAGATGGACAAGATCAAACCCACGGCATCTCAATGTCCAGGCCAGCTTTTATRCTTTCYGCAGTACTGTAGACACCAATCCAGTCGCTGATGAGGGTACCTTTCGGGAAGGGAGTGACTCGTGAGGTTATGATACACCCAGAATGTTCATAGCACACCTTGGTAACCCCATTCCTTATAGAGGAGGTAATGAGTAAATGACAGGACAGCATAGCATTAGGACAAGCGTACTCCTCGTAGGATGTCTACCAGAAGACGCGGATTTTCAGAGACATGAATACCGTTGACTCGATTATAGCTGAGCCATTCCAAGTATATGATCCTGACTATATCTCCGGACTGAGGACTTCGCTACTTACGCGGTCATCAACGCCCAAGGGTTAGACTTTTTGATGGCAATTTGGAAGGGCTTCAAGTAAATCTCGCGTAGGGCACGCTCGCTAACCTCGCCTATTTTCAGTGTACCAATGGGGTTCATCAGTCATGCAGCTTGAAAGCACTTACTGCTGATCGAAAACCTGGGATACCTCCGAGTGAGAGACCTTCCTNGAGAGTAATATTTGAAACACTGTACCGTTGGAATTCCTGGTCATTTGCAACGAAGTGCTTAATAGTGGCAGARACACCCTTCGATTGCAGGCCGTTGATGTATGCAGCCGCGATGATACCGTTCAAATGCGGATCCTCAGCAAAGGACTCAAAGCTACGTCCACCAAGAGGCGATCTTTGAGTATTGACCGTTGGGGCGAGGAGAATATGACATCCTGAAAAGGATTAGATATGATAGTTGAGTTTAAGTGGGTTTAGRCTGCACCTTTTGCTCGGGATTCGTCACCGAGAGCTTCGCCCACCCTTCGGGCGAGGTCAATATCAAACGAAGAACCAAGCCCGGTGGAGGAGGGGAAACAACTCGAGGGGACACCATTGAAGACTGTAATGTCACTTTAGTCATCCCTTCAGTTGGACTATCCCACAGCTCACATTGAGAACCTCGAACACCGTTCGGACCTAAACGGAGATATAAAGGTTGAGGCGAACAGAGTGGAACCACGAAGTGAATGCACGGACCATCACTCATACGCATCGAATGTAAGCCTGCCTCGGGTACAGCATGGGTATTCCACCATCCCTAAGGCACCGTCGACCATCGTCAATCTACGAAGGAACGAAGGAGATCTGTGTACCTACCACGCCGCTGAGAAGTTTGATCTTGTCCCCAATAGGGATCTTCGCAAGTGTGGCCTCGATGTCAAATTCAGCAGCCATACGTCGTTATCTGGATAGTCAGAAGCAAGCAGTACGACCAAATCGCTCTAATCGCTTTTCGTTCACATGAGTATATATACCTTGAAGACGACCTGCGGAATAATCTCGGGAAGACAGCTCAGGTCGTGAGACCCTGTTGGATTGGGGAGCGACTTGGCCCTCAATCACGATAACTTGATCTCTACCGATCAGAGAGGCTACGAGGGAGGAGGACAGCCATCATGTGAACATCCATTCTCACTATATGACATGGTTTTAGATGTTTCTTGTAAATTACAGCACGACCTGATATAGATAGTTAGCAGAGCGAGTTGGGGAAAGGCACGAACTTACTATCACTATGATGTCACTAGAGCAAGTCTTGACGAGACCTCGGCTTGGGAGCGAACCAAGTTCGCAAGGTAAGAGAACATCAGGGTATCCTATGGAGCCCAAGCCCGTCAGATTGGCACCGGCAAGGATATTAGCGAGGGCGTACCTGTAAGCTAGCATTGAAGCCGCCCTTCTCGAGGTCCTCCGTGCTAGCACCTAGGGTATCCATTAGGTATTTTCCAACAGCGACGTCTCCCTCTATCTCTCCAGCGATTACGGCCCGAACATAAGTCAAGACACGATCTAACATGGCAGAGACCGACTCTATTGCTTTTTCCAAGACTTCAAAATCCGTCGTTGGTTGAGGTGTCGAGAGCGATGGGGAAGCAGCGGTTTGAGTGAGTAGATCCACTACGAGCGTTCGCAAGGTGAGGAGGTTGCACAGTATTGAAGAGAAGGTGGACTTACGTCCACTGCGTTCATGGGGATGGAACTTCAGTTCCACGGGGACGGGAGTGAAAACACAGTTTTCTGGTTTTGGGAAGACACCGATCGGCGAACTGAATCACTGTGAATGACTGAGACGATATGAGGGGAGGTATTGCAGACCTTATATGAGCCGTTACGCCAGGCTTTGAGTCTGGCTCAACACCGGTGTTCAAAGCGACGTGGATGGCAGGGTATGGCGCGGTCTCTTGCGAGTATAGATTTTGGATGAGAGCCGAGTAAGTGTTCAAGGTCGACCCAGTCGAATACCTTGATTATTGATGAATATGACGGTTGATAAAACAAGTCAACGGCAGACATACCATCCAACAATGACCTCCTTTGGGTTCACCTTGTGATGCAATTCGTACATCGTTTTGTGGTATTCCATGTCGACGCCGACTTGCTCACTAGTCTCGGTGTATAGCACAGCGAATGATGATTTGACTTCTACGACATCTGAGTCTGTGCGTGTTCCAAGTAACGTCCCAATGACGCGATCTTGGGAATCCGTCCGTCGTAAGTAATGATCTAGAATCGAGAAGAGGGCGACAGGATGGATCGTGACCTGCGAAGGTGCGCGACTGCAATTTCTTTCAGAATTCCAGAAAAATTGGATTACATTTACAAGCTCACAGTGCAGCAGAGGCTGAGGCTGCCTTTTGGACGTGGATAGCGGACGAGGCGACACCGAGGGGCATTTTTTGAGGAGTAGAGGAGCGTGGACTCGAGCCTATAATTTTCTTGCGGAGTTTGAATCGCGTGCACGCCTCCGTTTCTTCTGCACCACCACCAACCTCGCCCAGCCTTTCTCTCCCAAAACAAAATGCCTTCCGAAGAAACAAAGGTACGCTTCATACGCTCGGACTTTGAGAGCGCGAACTTACAGCGTCGTCGTTTTACAGGAAAGAATCAACAAGGCCGTTGACATTGGACGTGTATGTTTTGTCGTTTTCTCCCGACCAATAGAGTGGTTTGCCAACACCTTTTCAGACGGTTCTGCACTACTGCTGGATACCAATGATCATCTACGTTGGCTTCACCCGAAGCAATCCTCAACCCTCGTTAATCAAGTACGTCATTCCCAGTGCCTTTCCACATCGCATACTCACGGTTTGGCGGTGAAGACTCATTAGCCCCCTTGCATGATATACCATAATGTATGAAACCCATAGTTAGACTTATTCGACGTGTGCAATTCCGGACCCGCCCAATGTGCTTGAAGAAGGAACAAACCGCGTGAACATAAGGTGAGCTTTGTGACCTCGGTCTCCGTTATGATTATCCTCCGTGGTTGTACGAAAGTACCCAACTCCACCCGGTCAACGTACATGGCAGCTTGGGGCGGTATGCTTGCATACACCCCTTGAGCTTAGGTGGATCTGTGGATTTTATCAGGCCAGATATGATGTTTCACCTTCGTTCCGTTCCTTTATACCTTGGAGAAAGCCAAGTACTTACCCAATCYGTTGGTAGGTCAGATAAAAACAAATCTAGAACGAACGATGTCTTTCTCGTCAGTATTGTTCGCCACTGTTCGCCACCATTTGAGACGGTAGACATTTAAGAACACGAGCTTTCTGTTTATACTGGGCAACCTATGCCCAATCCCGAAGCAGCGAAAACTGAAAACTGTCATCGATTCGTAGAAAGGATGCACGCGAAGCCCGATCCCGTTGTTCTCGCCACCTTCGAAGAGGCCTCGTTAAATAGGTCACACGCTACAAATCATTCATCGTTCGTATCAAAAACACATTGCTTATGTATAGAAGACCTTGGGAGTCCAACGGAGAAGTCAGTCCACTGGATAACACCATGATCCCTGGCTTCAACTTGATGTTGATATCTTGGTTTAGAGGTTAATGTTGATGGGACTGCAGCCCAAGTTGACTATGCCATCTAGAAACGGACCGTCAGTAATCAAGGGTGCAGAATGAGCAGAAAATCGTTGTCAAATGCTCACTGAAGCTGGTGTTGTCGCAACAGACTGTTTGTGCGTTGCTGGATGAGATAAGTGAGTAATTCTTCATAAGTGGAAGACGGCCAAACACTTACCAAGAGGCACCTCCAGCTCCGATGACAGTGAGSGGGGAACAAGTGATGCCAACTAGGCCCGTGATATCTTGGACGACGATGCCCAACGCGGCAAGGATCCCGCTCGCTGTGGCGGACTTTGCGTCTTGGACGCTCTGGCAGCATTGGACCGGTCCAGTGCTGCATTGAGCACCATCGGTCCTGCGCTGGGCAGGTGTGGCGACCGCAAGGGTGGCAATAGCGGCGGCGACAAAAGCGGGCTTGAAGAACATGTTTAGAAAGGTTGAGAGCGAGGTTGAAGTAGCAGAGTAGTCAAAGGCAGATGTGTATCGCTGACTGGAGAATAGACAGCATATCCTAACGGTCTTTTATACGTCTTCTTGATATTCCATTTCTCTCAATTCTCGCATTCCGTCGAGTTTTTCTGCGGTGGCGGTGAGCACTGGGAACGAATTTTCACCGTCATTGGTCAGGTTCGCAACACGACCGCGCAACGCTACAATGTGTGTCGAAGTGGAGCGGAGTGTATTATATTTCCGTATTCGTGGAGCGGGCAGGAAACTTCTGAAAGATGGGATCTTGSTTRAGACAATGCGCGAGGTGCCCTTACGGGGGTTGGGACTCGGAGCGTGGTAGAGGAATTGAGATCGGTGGGATTTTGCATCATTGCACACATGGGAAGTAGAACTCTGTCGGATAGATGGACGCTGTCACAACCTATACGTGAATCAGCTCCAAGAACCCAACGATCTGGTCGGACGGTCGGTGGCTGAGAGGCTATTGGTTGAATGGAAAAGCCGAACARAGCGAATGTCATTATCGTTATTGGACAAACACAACAAATGATATATCATACATATATCATAGATAGATCCTTCGAAGATCAGTCGGGATGGTTATCCGTTTACATATCGGACAAAGTTTGGTTGAGCCCAAACACCGAAGCCAACATTCCCGGCAACATGTGTGCCAACAACCAGTTGATACGGTGGCTTCCTTGTACGCGTCCAAACATATACGACATTGTGACGTCGTAGATAGTGCTTTGGATTCCTRGAAGCCCAAGTTCAGCACGTTGCAATTGAATGTAAGTACGAAAAGTCGTACCAGCTGTAAAATCTTCTGCTCCAACGCCGTAACRATTGCCGTTGTGTCTCCACTTCGTTTCGCRAGTGAGATAGACAAGTCCACCTCACTGGTGTCAACCACATCTATCGGYTCATCTTCCCCTTTCCCGGWGYGAAGRCCWTGATCAGAGGGMGTGYCACTCCGGCCGCCTTCACGATCTTCAGAGCTCTCCTCCTCCTCCTCTTCCATCGCCACCGGATTGATTGGGAGGATATCGCGCTCAGTAAATTGGGCTGATCCAAATATGACAGCGTCATCACCGTCGATGTCTATTTCGTCATCAACGTCTTCATGGGCGCGATTGCGCACGTTGAAGCCAGCACCTATTCGARGGRATTGAGCGACGGGGCCGAAGRAGRGATTCTAGATTCATACCTTGCAKGCCTGATATGTTTCCAATYCTGCCGCCGTCCCCCTCRAAAGCATCGCGACTATTGCTTGGCCCAGCTTCTGGATAGGAATTTGCGCTCAATCGGATTGCTTCGTTCGCAAGACACGCGTCGACATGTGCTTGAATTACATCCTCGTCGCCGAGTTGTGACTTCAAGCAAACCGGGCACACAGTAGCTTCGTCCCATACYGGCTCAAATTTAGGCTCATCCTCTTCCCGTGCCATATCACGAAACCTCGCATGTCGTTGTTTTCGGTGCCGTTTGACAGCCAGTATAGTCTTGTTCGTCAACTCCAAGATATCAGCAGCAGCAGAAGTRCTCCGYGAATTCTTTGCGCTCATGCTTTTRCGAGCRCGAGCTGCAGAACGACGCGTCCTGATCSWGCAARGTCYRCRRRTGATCCAAAGMAACTCGTACGACCANGACTCACCCCTCTTGAACATCGAATTCTACACTCGTACTCGATCCTATGCCYTTGATGATGATCTCCACGCGTTCAGCTTCTAGCTCAGAGTGTGCCGCGAGTAGGCGTATAGGTATTTGTTCTTCACAGACRGGRCATTTCCTCGTTTCAGCGCGCTTRCCTAYGATTGGCAGTGTTACCGWCGGTTCACCARAGACACATRGATMAGGCWCAAACGCACGTACGCTTCTTCAASACRGGYTGTGATACTGGTTCAACAGACGAGGGTGGTGAAAGGCTGCTCTCYTCCTCTTCCTCCTTCTCAGCRCGTTTYTTRCCCCTAGTTCCNNNTNNNGACACGTGAGMTMCAGYGWATGATAGAGGRGRGRGAATATTCACTTTGCAAGTCGAGAATATGCCATTTATACCGTTATAAAATCCACGTAAAATGCGATTTGGCGTGAAGAAGAGGATAGTGGGGTTTCCTGGCGCGAAAGGGGACCTTCGATAATGGATGAGGGGAAGGGGACAAGGATGTGGATGACGGCCCGGAATAGGAAATGATCGTARGCGCCCATWATCTTGCWCAANAACTACKATACGYGTRTGGTCGATAACGAACAATTTCCGTACATCTACGGGACCGCCAGGTCAGGYCATGCCCAGAATANNTNNGCCCTAGCMGMAGCTAATTTRAAGRTRCAGCCATGAATAGCGAAGAAGAGACGTACATCTTGCTCCTGCTTTCCGACAGTAATCTTCCCACTGGTTCATTTGTCGCGTCTGCTGGCCTGGAATCTTACATGACCCACGGATTCCCCGCTGAACCCAGTAGTCGGTCTGGGGACAACATTACGACCACCTTCCTTCARGATAGCCTCGAAACATATGCACGTTCAGCRTTACCCTTCGTTTCCGACACTCATCGAGCTTTCGACAACTTTAGAKCTTTCTTGGATGGATCCACTGCCGATGATGAGGCAACACAGTCTAAAGAAAAGGAAGTGATAGACACGCTCTCTCGACTGGACCAGTTATACCATGCTATGACCCTCAATCACGTCGCAAGGCGTGCTTCTACTGCGCAGGGTGTTGCTCTACTTTCTCTATATTCCAAAGGATTCTCTCGGCCACCCTCATTGAAAGCCACGCCCGACGCGATCGAAGCGCATCGTGCGAAAGCAACGAGCAGGGTTATCGACCGGTTCAAGACAATTATCCGAAGGGAGGAAACGGAAGGGCATTTACCCATTTGCTGGGGACTGCTAACGGCAGCCCTCAGACTATCGTTAGGTTAGCGCTTCTCTTCTCTGTCTTGATCGCCGTTGTTGATAGTCTCGAAGCGAGATCGCAGTACCTGCATCTTTTCCTGCATGCTCGTGGTCTCCTGTCTGCGTCGGTTAGGCTGAACGCTATAGGTCCGTACGGAGCCCAGCAACTCCTGTTGCATGTCGTCCGACCGCTTGTTGAAGCCGAGACCTCCCGTTGCAAAACGTTGAAAACCGGGATTTTAGACGAGTCCTTTGATGAGGTGAACTCTGGTCCGGCGACTACCTGGCCATTGGGTGAGATACTCGCGGTGCGGCACGACTTGCAGCACTCTAGAATCTTCAATAGTTAGTACAGAATGTAATAGAGTACGATAAAAACCAGGCGTCTATCTTATCAGCGGCACGGAGCTCACCGGCCCTCCTTGCACCCGGTAAGTAATCTGTTGAGGTTCCAGCCTCTGTTCTACACTACGTATATCATCAACCCGCAACCATCCATCCCCAGCCTATATTTTGCGGCGCTTGAGGCTACTCGACTGCGACTGAATTCAAGAATCCCTCCTTTCCTTCACTTTTTGGCCTTGGCATCACCGCCCTAGAATACAGATGCAGGGCACCACCACACGGAGACTAATCTCAACTTCTTCCTTACCACGACATGCCGTGGCTCGGGCAAACGGTGTCCAGTTCGCTTGGAAGGTCCAGCTGTCCTCTTTGGCGAAGGCATCGACGGCTGGACGTACTACAAACCATTCACAAGCCTTCAATTCATCGCTAGCGACGGAATCATCGTTGTCTAGCAGTTCAAATCCCCTCCCGTCTTCACTATTGAAGCAAAGCCAGAGTAGTTCCGAGGAGCATCATACGAATATATATAGAGGTGTGTGGCTGAACCATCTGAATCCAGCACATTCGTCTTACTTGGTGGCAGAGGATTCAAGTACCCCTTTGGCCCGTTACCATCGGCTCGTCGAATCTGGCATTCTACGTGGCGACGATCACCAGAAGCGCATCATTGGAAAGCTACAACGACTACACAACCAACTTCTTACCTATGACCCACCAATAATTGCCAAGCCCGCGGAGAGCAACTCTATAGTCCGTCTCTTTCCTTTGAAGTTCGATTCGTACTTTTCTGACGGTTCTGTCAAGTTTTCTCGAATATTTGCCCGTAATGAACCCGAAATGGAGTCCCCTCCGCCTAATATGCCCAAAGGCCTCTATCTATATGGCGACGTTGGCACGGGCAAGACAATGCTCATGGACCTATTTTATCAGACACTTCCCTCAACTATGACGCGTAAACGTCGCGTTCATTTTCATGCATTCATGATAGACGTTCACAAGAGAGTGCACGAAGCAAAGAAGGCTATGGGCTACCATGGAGGCGATCCAATATTGCCCGTCGCTCGCGATCTTGCCAACGAGGCATCCGTTCTGTGTTTTGACGAGTTTCAAGTAGGCACGAGTCCTTGACCGAGGTCCACCTAGTTACCCAAATTCCCCTTTTCTTAAGGTCACTGACATCGCCGATGCCATGATTCTACGCCGCCTACTAGAACACCTTCAGAAATTCGGGGTCGTGATGGTCATGACTTCCAAGTGAGCACCAAAATGTTATACAACTGTATATTCTTTGGTGCTTAATACCTAGTATAGTCGCCACCCGGATGAACTATATAAGAATGGCATCCAGAGGTCGAGTTTCGTTCCAGCTATTGAGCTACTCAAGACTCAGTTCGAGGTGACCGACCTTGACTCGGGTACAGGTAAGGTTTCTCGTTTCTCTACCCTGTGTAACACTCTGACAACCTCCAATGCATGTCAGATTATCGACGTATCCCCAGAGCGCTTTCTAAAGTCTACTACGACCCGTTGAACGAAGACACCGATACAGCCATCCAACAAATATTTGATCAGTTCACTTCTGAAAAGAGCGATCCTCCAATCAAAGACCGGCCCTTGAAAATTTGGGGGAGAACCCTATTGGTCCCAAAGAGTACCAGTAACGTCGCCTGGTTTGAGTTCGACAAATTGTGTGGGCAGCCTCTCAGCGCTGCTGATTACATCGAAGTTGCCCGGGTTTTCGAGACGGTCTTCGTCGTCGGCATTCCGAAAATGGGTTTAAGCCAGAAGGATATGGTATGTTTAAAGTTCGCGGCAACATGTGTGGCGCTGATATGCTTTGAAGGCACGCAGATTCATCACCTTCATCGATGGTACGTGATGCCTTGCCACTTTTTATTAAGTCACGCGGCTCACCTTCGATTGTTTTAGCTTGTTACGAGAGCAAGGTGAGATAAAATCAGTTCTTTTTTCCCCTCCGTTAACATTCCTACCAATCGTAGACTCGATTATTTGTCACGTCGGAGGTACCAGTCACTCAGGTGTTTTCAGACGAGGCTCCAAGTGAGCAGGGTAAACCCATCTCCGATCATATGCGAAGCGTTATGGATGACTTGGTACGTCGTTCTTCCATCATGTCCATCTCTTCTCCTCGGCATTCCGTACACACTCGTCGACGCCGTGCTATTTATGATGAGAAGTCTCCGGTCCTCGGAGTACATCTTACGGCCGTTTCATCATCATTTCTCAATCACCCATCGATAACCCCGTTTCTGACGTACGCTTTTTATAAAGGGACTCACCAGTCAGGTTGTCGGTAGCAGCTCTATATTTACAGGTGAGGAAGAAGTTTTTGCTTTCGCCAGAGCATGTTCGCGGCTAGTGCAGATGGGGAGCAAAGAATGGGTTGAGATGTCCGGTCAGAGCTAAATGAATGCATTCACGCTCCGCGTGCAACCCACATCGATGTATCTAGTAATGATATACTTCATTTAAGGCAGTAGTTCTTCCCTCCGACTCCAAGGATGTCCCATATCGAAGTTTCTATGGGGATTTCATGCCCCCAGGTGCTCTGAGGCGTTAACTCAATGAATGCGAAGCACTGATATCCTATCCGGCGCTTGCGATTGGCTGAGACGCCAATCTCAGATGTGGCAAGAACCTTTTTGTAAGGCCCTGATCAGGTTAACTATTACCACCTAGAATGTCGTATGCATATTACGCGCTCAGGAAGGTTCTCGCCGATGCGATTGACTCTCCGTCACACCCTGGGTACGTGCGTCGGATGCACATAATGTGCAATTATAAACTGCCGACACTCACGCAAGATGAACCTGAGACGGCCCCTTGCAAATTAGTGACCACAAATTCTCAGAGATGRCAGTTGGTTTCACAGGTACACTGACCCTTCGTGACTTTCGGGTGGGTTCTCGTGTGCACAGCGACCGTTTGTAGTTAAATTGTGAACTTTAAAGGATGTGATCATACAATTTTGCATCGCCACGATGAGTGTACATTCAGTCGTTTACTAAATTCATGATACAGGCCGGACCARGGATYGAAKACAACAATGCATGYAGATGCACCGTTTGGGRAAGACGTTGGTTCTGAAACTGGGGTGTTACACGGCGAAGACCGCGGCGGTCAGTGAGTGTYATTTYTCGGGGCAAAATATGTTCCATACGATWTATATTSAAYGRAACGGCGCTTTCAAGCTGGAGGAAYGGTTAAGAGCCYTGGGGACTTCAACAAATCACGTCGACTTACCCAGTTCCCAAGACGAAATTGCGTGACTCATTGGGGATGAAGGGGTTCCCTCTCCAAAGGAGGGCCCGACAATAGTCATATGGTCGTCATCCCGCAAGCTTCTTGGATGATGGACAGTTCCCGGGGGGATGAAGGTGGGGTAGGCGGCCGCAAGGAAGGAGAGTTGTTGGAATGATATGACTCGTTGTGTCCGAGGACGTAACCACATACTGGGCGCGGTGTTGGAGCAGGAAGTGGCGTAGAGGGGACTCTGACGTGGGCTGTTGAAGSGATAGCAGTCCTGTGGCTGTTTCAACGATGCTTTTATCCGGTACAAATATATTGSAACTTGCCTTTTCTYAACYKGAKRGCCAATCGCAAACCTCAGCRACACGGGGAAGTGAAGAGAKAATGTAATTTCGGTGTTAGAACTGTGACATGTGTTGCAGAAGCTCAAAGCAACCTTCCAGATATGTCGTYTTTTGTGAGGAGTGGAATCGAACGAACCGCGAGAGCCACATCATGGAAYGTTTCCGTGAAGGTCGACTTCCTGATATACATAGCAGARACTTCGAGCCCTTCTTCAGCTTAAGGAAGGAAAMCCATGTTTCATTCCGGATGATTTCAACAGCTGCGGGTCTCCAAACCTCATGGTCAGGCGSGGGTSAAGCATGGGAAGGAACAGTAGGTCTTGGGGATGCATGCACTTCCCGTCAAACAGGATCCCCGACGCCGTGCTGTGATCTGTCCGTAAGATGGACTGATAGGTGCTCAAGATCGAGCAAAAGTGAACACCAACAACCTGAAAGGGGAAAAGGATATTAAAAAGACGAGAAGAAAGAGGAAATCCTTTAAATACACTTGCCGGCATCTCGTTTCTCGTGAGAAGGGTGCTAAGAGTCGCTGAGGGTCACGGAAGCCTGCTGTGACGGCGTGGTAGACTCTGGGTCATGCCTTTCATAGATTTCAATGGGTAGAAAGGTCGAGTCCAGACAAGGTCTCGAACAACACTTGCCTAATTTGGGGACTAATGGTCCACGTTTGGTGATTGAGCGGGAGATCCCAGCAGCGCCAGCGGGCACGATCGAGCAGGGCGATAGTGTAGAATGCCTACCTAGCAAGGTATGCGAGCCCATGTCAAGAAAATCTGTTGGCGCGATTGGAAAGGCTCCACCTTCGAAATTCATATCCACAAACACTYGGGTCCTTCACTTCACGAGGAACAAGTACGTTATTTCGGAAGCCGGATGCCTGTCAGCCAGTGCAGATATCCAGTCGGTTATGCTGGTTGCGGCTGTGTAGTTTGTGTGCGGCGCTGGGTGTTTTGGCTTCGAAAAACAAATACGCAGGCTTGCATGCTCCGCTGCACAAGTTTTTTCCGATTAGATACATTAAGTGTTTGGCAGAAGAATCTCTTACCCACCTATGCAGTAATGATCATCAGCCGCATTACGAACGCGGAACACGCCACAAGRGATCAGGAGCGTTGGGCCTTGGAATACCTACCTATAATTTACCTCGGGCATCTGCGACAGCAAGTGTATCAGTCGGGGTAGAAACGAGAGAAATACGCGTTGTGAACTTGCATTCAAGTCATCCACTGGTGACCAGTCCTGTCTCGGCTTGAGATGCGACCCGTGGACAACTTCTTGTCAATTAAAATCTCAGCCGGCACCCCATGTCGTAAGGCGGTCCGTTCGAGTGGAGGAGCATGTCAGAATGCACGTACGTACCTCAAAATTGATATCGTTGATACTAATACCATTGAGACGGCGATCAAGGCTGAACGTGTCCTTACTGCCCGAGATGACGTTGGACCTCAGGAATATAAATGACGTATATTCCGGCCGTAGATACATTCTGAGGGCTCAGTGTCGTAGTTCATGGAGACTTGGAGGGAACTATGGCGYCACAGTATCGGGATTACTCGTCTTGCGAGCTACCGGCGAGAAGGAGAGCTGAGTCAAGAGTTTCTCTGGGAGTCGTGCTTAGAACTGAGATGTAGACAGATCTGTGATACAGAGTAAGTAGTGAGTGCCTTGAAATTGGGTGAAATTCAAGTATGCAGAGTTTGTCCTCGAGTCGCGTTGGATCGTAGCGATCAAAGCGCCATGCTCAGGGTCAGGCACACCATTTGCTGAGATAGGGGAGAGCGTTGTCAGTTAGGAGACCGACCAAGTCCTCTCGATCTCCCGTTTAACTCCCCATCATCTGATGCTTCATCTACTGGACTACTCATGCATATCAAGATTCATCCATGGCATCACGAACACCGAGCTTCTCTACCCACTCCATGACATGTCTTTCACTCCACCATCGAATTACCTCGTTGCTCGCTCCTCAGCGGTCCTGTAGAGGATTTCGATGGAAACGTCTCCCAATCCTCATCGCCACCGAAGAGAAAAAAACATAGGATGACGGTAGGATATGCTCACGAAAACATATAAAAGGCGGTCAAGACGAACCCTTTTCTCTCCAGTCAGCGATACACATCTGCCTTTGACTACTCTGCTACTTCAACCTCGCTCTCAACCTCTCTAAGCATGTTCTTCAACCCTGCATTAGTCGTCGCCGCTATTGCCACCCTTGCGGTCGCCACACCTGCCCAACGCAGGAACGAGCCAGCATCCAGTTGCGCTACAGACAAACTTCAGTGCTGCAACAGCGTCCAAGACTCCAAGTCCAGCGTAGTCAGCGTGCTCTTTGCCCTGTTGGGGATCAATGCTCAAGGTGTCACCGGCCAAGTTGGTGTTACCTGTTCCCCCATCACTGTCATCGGAGCAGGGAGTGCTGCATGGTAAGTGTTTGACTATTTTCCATCCCACGAGTGATAACTCACCTCTCTGCTTCTAGTAATGCACAAACCGTCTGCTGCGACAACAACACTTTCAGTGAGATCTTTTCAATAATCATCTGAACATCCTGCTTTCCTGACCTTGAAAATTTACTGATGCGGCTTGCCTACAGATGGCGTCGTCAGCTTGGGTTGTTCCCCCGTAAACTTGAGCCTCTAAGCTTAGAGCTCAAATATCAAGTCGAAGAAGTGAATGATGGTGATTTCCGGCGGACTCTATTCTCCGTTGGACTCCCCCGGCTTTCTGTAAATACACAACGTGTTTTCTGATACGAAGAATGAATGATCTGTCATGTGTGCTATCAGGCTATAACTTTACTTCACTCAAGGTGACATGAAAATCGGCAGTGAGCTTCGAGTGCTTGCAGACTTCTCCACTAGTGGGCATGGGAACCGATTGAAAAAATTGCCACGGGGATTCATATATAGCATTGAGGCGAAATCGAGCGATACGTGCGTGCTGGTTCTAGGAGCCTGGGTTGAGCTATTCCCATCATGCCGCCGAGGCCGTCAACTAAGATGACGATGTGAGTGGGTTTTTTCGGCAAGCCCATCTTGGTGCCAAAGATCTGAGCGACGAATATAGGAGCAGAGTCAGGGGCGCCCACCATGATCCATGGATGATTGAAGCTCGAGCGATCCGTAAGTAACAGAGTCGATCATCGATCATATTGAAATTGTTCCAGTTAACATAGATATTGGTTTCGCAGTACAAGGTATTATCTTCCATCCCTCCACATTTAGTGTTTGCCACCGTTCTTCGCGTAAACACCTCGAGCATCGTTCTTCGAGTTGAACTTCGAACTGTGTATCGAGTCCGAGGCTTGCAGGATTCCGTTCTTCAATACAAACAAGACAGCTTCATCGGCATTGCTAGAGCCACAAACGGACTCGCGTTGCTGCTTCGATGCTTCCCCTAAGATACCCTGGCTACCTTGGTTGGAGAAGAAGACCTTGTACGCTAACAGGACCTTTAGATATAAAGGACAAAGGGACCCCGAGATGAAGAGAAACTCACAGTCGACAACTTCAACAAGGGGGATAGTGCTACAAAGGGAGTGAGTTATATGGTGAAAGGTGAGGTAGTCCGTTGCGATATTTACGTATCTAGAACCAACGGGTGAGTGGCAGACCCTGTGTGCGATCGAAGTGCTACTTACCACCATCTTTCCATTTCTTGAACTATATATCCGCTGTCTCGTAAATGGGTTTGCACACGATATGAATTACGGCGCACGCACTTCGACAGGGTTCACAAGGACGGTGTATTCGTCGGTTGACTGTGTATCGGGCTTGTAGATGACTTTGGTTACACTTGCAGGCATGTTAGAAAGAGGCCGTTGGTTCAAAAGTGCGTCGATGGTGTTAGATTGTAATAAAGAGTGGCCTGTGCACAGATAGTACGCTTTATACCCTCCGGTCTGCTGACTGGGTTCGGTACCGTGTCTTCACACTCCGCTTCATTTTCCGAAAGGCTTACCGAGGCGCCGCCAAGTCGGAGTAGTTAGCACAACCAAGGCTCGGCTATCGCCGCCTTGACGTCACGCGACGAGAAGTATTTCCTCACGAAACGGACGCGTCAATAAAAGAGACAGGCGCGCCTAGGTCACGGCAAGAACAAAAGCGGTCTGGAACTGCGTATAGCGAAACAATACAAGGTAGTAGATCCTTCTGGAAAAAGAGGGACATCCACCCCGATGTTCGATAGAAACTTGGGCGGAGGGTTTGTGGTGGTGGTTCCGCTCACCAATCAAAGCCATCGTTCAGCACGTTCAACAGTGACCGCGACCCCTATCAGGGCAAAGCGGCTGATCCATGGTCGTTCCATCCGAGGCGAGCTGTGGACGAACGCCTTCCTTTTATATCCTCCTCGTCCAAATATGGATGCATTCGCTCATGAAGCCCTCGAGCACTCAGGAAGTAACTTGCATCTAATAATATCACAAAAGGAGTAGGTTAGTTCGGTTCATCGAGGACAAGTTCGGACAACAAAAGGAAACCGGACTGGACCGCAGATCACCTTTTCGAACCTGTTCCATTGCCAAGTTATTCCCTGCCGAGCTTCGCGACTTCTTGTTTGTTTTCCGACGTTGGTCAGAGGGGCAAGAGAAGGTCTGTTTCCACAAAGAACACGCCATTGTTGTCCGGATTAGATTGTCTCTCGATCTCCACAGCACTTGACACAAAACGGGACTGATAGTGACTTACCTTCCATGTGCACATTGGAAAGGAAAGACTGTATGTGACAGCTGCTGTATTAGCTTCTCACACTGGTCTATGGTCAACGAGTCATTGAACATGATGGCACCTAGTCCAAATTCTTGGTTATCCTATGAATGCGCCGCTTCGGATATCGGGACTTGCCTCGGCATGCTTTGGAGTTGACCAAGTCAACAAGTTCTCGAGGACACTTGCGTAGGGCCATCAACCAAGGCAGATCGTTTTGGGAACCCTCTTGCATTAGGCATTCACTATCCCCACCTACTTCGTCAGCAAGTCGGGCGATGAATGCCTTAATCAGGTCCCGCAGTTCATAGCCTTGGAGGAGCTATCAAAAAGGGTCGAGCGTAAAACATACATCGTCAGAAATGACAACATACCTTATCGGCTACCATGTCGGGGACACTCTGCACTTCTACTTGCACATATCCGCTCTCCGTCGAAGCGGTGTCCGTTCCGGCTTGTGGAAGGTAAGCTCCCGATAAGCTGGCGAATTCGAAGCCCCATCGTCGGAACTCTGCTTGGATAGGCTCACTTGTTGATAGTTGGCGAGCTTCGTGATGCGTAAGAAGAACTAGACTCGCTGGGGACAGTAGCCGGGTCTTTACACCGGTATCTGAGCCACCTCCCCCTATCGGACATAAATAACCCATACATAGGTCCTTCAGGAATCTTTCTACGCGGACACGTTCGTCCGCTGCATGCTGGTCGATCAGAACTATCGTCTCTTGCGGGGTTTGATCGTCAGATGGTCTACTTCCTGTAAATTCCTGTTCGGAACCTTCTTTGGTAGTAGGGATGCAGCAGGCCACGAATTTACGGTCGACCTGACTGATAACTCGCGCATGAAGGAGGCTTCCTTTATGAAATCTGAGGGATGCTGGTCCGGGGCCTGAAATAGACGGAAATGGAGCATGGCAATCATGCCAGTTGTGACCGCGAGTCCGAGCAACTTCATCCGCAACATCCGGGGGTTTCAGCGCTACGGAAAACGCAGGTATGCGTTTTTCGGGCAGAGAGTAAGCATCGTTTGCCTAAGATTAAGTTGCTTTGAGAACTGCGCATCTTCTGACCGTGGTAGCGAAGCGACATACCGATAGTGCTTTTCTTACCCACGAAGGCATGGTCGATACTTCTTCAGCTACCTCCACAGCTTGTTTCAAGGTCGTTGCCATCGGTAGTGTTCGACGTCTGTGGAGGGGTTCTTCACTCTGACTGCCGAAAGTTTGTCTTGCTTGATTGACGGAGTTACCTGTCCGCCCGTCTACGATGAAGGACTCGCCCGTGGTCGGGTCGGTCCATGAGATTTCACCATTGGTCATCGTATCCTGAGGAGCATCTCCGTAAGTAATCTCCTCGGTGGCAGGAAGTGTCTTACCGAAGAAATGTATAAAGGCGCTACCGAGGCCTGAGGAGTCGCTTCACGGACAGTGTCTATACTTTGTTGGGGCGGTTGGATAAATGGGTTGGGCTTGCGTTTCTTTCTGGGAGGGGTTGGCATCCCACACGAATCAACGCGTCGATGGGTAGCAAACCCATTACGAATCAAGAATGTCTGAATCTCCGCGGACAGGAAAGACAATATAGCTGTCCTGTTCTGAATATTCGGTTAGCACGGCTCAACGAAAAACGAGTAAGCGAGGCTTGCCTGAAATTCAACGGAGGCTTTGCTCGGCTCGATGCAGTTGTCTATCTGGTCGGTTGGAATTCTTAGGTTGAGAACATAGACAGGTTTTTTCTCGCTCTTTCGGGGAGATCTCCTGACGTCTGAAATGGATTTGTATGGGAACCTCAAAGACGCGAAGGATGCGAACCTGGCCTCATTGAAGTTTCTCCCTCGTCATCGAATGCCTGTCAATGAGACYTTTTCAAGTGTGTGGAAAAATAATGATCTATCGTCTCACATGTTTACCGAAGGAGCTGTTCGCAAAACGGGCATCGATAGCTCGATGCAGGTCGCAATAGGTCATTGGATGGTTGTTGACATCTAGATAAGTTTGAGTGAATGGACACGCAGAGTACTATGGTGGTCGCACATAGAAACTGATGAGCCTGGACGACGATTGGATGTGAATTGACGGCATTGRTATTCGCAGCAGGATCAAGACTTGCCTTCGACTGAGCACCGTTCAGGCTGACGAAGCCTTCTAAACGCAGCGACTCTGAAGAAGCATCGATTTCGAAAATGTGCTATGTTGCTTAACGCTTTAGACATGRCAAACCAAGTTCACATGGGCACACACCTCTACGAGAGCACGACCAAATATATGTTTGAAGGTAGCAAGGGTAGAACGTGTCTGKGTGGGGTTAGCCCTGGCGAGCAGAGGATACTGATGTTTATACCTTAGGAATGGYCAAGAGTTTTTCACAGTTATCCATTTCGTGCTTTGAACGTTCCAAGGAGAAGGAGATGTTGGGGAACACCAGCGCATATTGCTCTATTTCGCCTCGAACCAGCTCTATGGTCTTGGAGGGAGAGGGATGAGAAATYCTGCGGATCGGTAGCTGGGTATGTCAGTTTTCTTCGCACGGATGGAGCKAGTAGAAAATCGTACATTGTAAAATGCATCTCKGACGCATACGGTGGTCCCAGGCGACTCTCGCCGCCATCTAACAGCTGTTCCATTGTACAACATAGTACCTCCCTGTACATGACCGATTAGGTATTGRGGTACAGGCTCGTTTGAAAGTGATAGGATACCTTGAGGATTATCGACCAAGTTTGCTTTGCCTTCAAAGTCCTAGAACAGATTTCCAAGCAACCGAGGTCTGCGGCAGAAGCCAGGGCTACCAAGAGTTAGTATGCGTTGTTATATGAGTTGAGCAAGCTTACCTTCTCCACGAAACCCAAACGTAGATGAGGTGCCCGGGAAACTGGTCGTGTACGACTTGGAAGTATCTGGGCACCGAGAGACAGGTCAAGCCATTCGTACTGAGTTTGCCAATGGTTGAACCCACTATAGCGGCCATTCTCAGAGCCCTGAGCAAGGGCATAGAGACCATCTTTGCTTATACCTTGGCCATCGTCTCGTACCCAGCAGATCCAATCCTCACAGTTGATTCCAATATCAATGTTTCGAGCACCAGCGTCGAGAGCGTTTTGGAGGAGTTCAGACACRAGTTGAGGAAGAGAAGTAAGTATCTGAGTGGACCGAAGCTTTGTACGGGTCTCAACGGGCAATTCTTCGAGAAATGGGCCAGAAGTTGTGGTCATGGATTGRCATCAACCCAACAGCGCGTCGGAATGCGTGACGTCACTTTTGTGTGTTTGGCAAAGCGCGACGGGACACACAACGCGGGTTTAAGGTCGTCGAAGAGGCCGAGAGTTGCGGGGTCGTGCGGGTTTATGTCTCTCCTCTTCAAACATCTCCGAATTCATCAAGTTTTCGGTGCAAACACAGATGTTGGAAAAACCATAATCACCACCGCACTCGTCCGCGCATCGTTGGCCAAGACCGACAATGTTCTCTACCTCAAACCAGTCAGCTCGGGACCAGACGACGAAGCTGATGATGGGTGAGTAGTGGCTTTACTTCGGTAMWGTGTCTCAGTTGCTAAGCATCYGCACAGGCACGTTAAGCGGTACACCGCCGATAGCGTCAAGCGACCATATACACAATGTCTATATAGTCTTCGAGATCCAGTCAGCCCGCATCTGGCTGCTCAGAGAATGAACTTTGAGGTGAATGCCCTAACATCGAATGCTTGTYATGGAACTTCATACGTACCACTTGAAGGCCCCCTCGGATGAAACCTTCATTAAATCAGTGGCTACATCCATCAGGCAGCGCGCTGAAGGCATCCAAGGACCGGCGCACATGTATGTAGAGACAGCTGGTGGTGAGTATCGATCGACCTTGGCACATCATTCCCTCGCTGACTAGATCACCTACGAAGGCGTTCATAGCCCAGGTATCACGGGAACAACACAACTCGATCTCTACAGAAAGTTGCTGCTTCCTTCCGTCCTCATTGGTGATTCACGGCTAGGGGGAATCTCCTCAACTATCTCGGCATATGAATCTCTCCTTCTCCGTGGATACGAKATCGACGCCGTYCTGCTATTCAAAGACTCCTATTACAACAACGCTGAGTATCTCAGCGCGTACTTCGATGATCGCGGGATACGCGTCTTCCCTGTGGCCCCACCACCACCAAAAGAAGAGGACTCTACTGCAAACTACAAGACGACAAATCAATATTACCAAGATGTAGTGTCTAATGAGGACAGCGAGATCGCAGCGGCTGTCTCTCATCTAGACTCCTGTCATGCCAATCGAATTGAGACATTGGACTCAATGCCTCGCCGCACACTATCATCTGTGTGGTGGCCATTTGTACAACACAAGCACATCAAAAGCGAGTCTGAAGTGAATGTTATYGACAGCGCAATCTCCGACTTCTTTTCTGTATACAAACACCAAGATAAACCCCAAAAATCATTACTACAAGCCGACTTCGATGGATCGGCGTCTTGGTGGACTCAAGCTCTTGGTCACGCACACCCCTCACTTACACTCGCTGCCGCTCGTGCTAGCGGTCGCTACGGTCACGTYATGTTCCCTCAAGCAACGCACCGACCAGCTTTGGAACTCGCTGAACGACTTCTCAATGGTCCTGGGCGCGGTTGGGCTTCACGTGTCTTTTTCTCTGATGACGGTTCTACGGGAATGGAAGTTGCGCTCAAGATGGCGCTCCGTTCTGTCTCYAAACGTCAMAATCTTTCGCGAAGCGAGAGTAAGGCGTTGGGCGTCGTTGGCCTCAAAGGCAGTTATCATGGGGAYACAATCGGTGCTATGGATGCCTGTGAAGAAGGSGTATACACTTGTGACTGGCATAACGCCAAAGGGTAYTGGTTTGACCCCCCAACTRTCGGTATACAACARGGYCGGACGGTYATCTCACTCCCATCTTCATTGGTCGACGGCACCTCTCAGTCGACCTTCGAGTTCGACACACTCTCCGAGGTCTATGAYGTCGAGGCAAGATTGGATTCCCAATTGGCCCAAGTCTATTCCAAGCACATCTCGCRAAGCCTTGATCAATTGAAGAAGTCTGGCGTCAAGTTCGGTGCATTGGTTTTGGAACCTATCGTTATGGGAGCCGGAGGCATGATCTTTGTCGACCCTCTCTTCCAGAGGATCATGGTGGACACAATTCGCTCGGACGATGCCCCTTCTTCAGATTGGCGCGGACTCCCTGTTATATACGACGAGGTTTTCGTTGGMCTCTACCGCATYGGTCTCGCCAGCACCGCTCCCCTCCTTGGTGTCAACCCAGATATMTCRGTTCATGCGAAGATTCTRACWGGYGGAATCGTCCCCATGGCGGTGACTCTRGCRTCYAACTCCATCTTCGAGACGTTCCTCAGCGAYAACAAAGCCGAYGCCCTCCTCCACGGTCACTCTTATACTGCCCATCCAATCGGGTGCGAAGTGGCCAATGAAACACTCAAAATCATTGACAAGCTCGCGACCTCAGAACCTTGGGCTGCGGCCAAGTCGAAGTGGATTGCTCCTGCCGAGCCCTCAACGTCATCTGTTTGGAGCCTCTGGGATCCCGACTTCGTCAAAGAAATTTCTCGGATGGACAGTGTTAAAGAAGTAATGGCTCTAGGAACCGTCCTCGTCATCAAATTAAAAGCTGGGGGAGGTGAGTACCGTCCTTTTAAGGCAGCTTCGTTTGATGGCCGAGCATGCATTATTTAGGCTATGTCTCGACATCAGCTCAAACTCTCTTACAATCCCTGAGGTCGGCTGACCCAGACTTGGAAGCATCACCATCCCCTGATGGTTCGCCATTTGGCGTCAACTTCCGAACGCTTGGAGATGTGGCTTATTTCATGACCAGTCTGAACACATCTTCGGAGGTTATTCGCGCCTTAGAAGACAGAATATGGCATACTCTGCAAAAGTAGTGGTATCAGTGACGTGATACTGGTTCGCTGCATCGCGTTCCTGCTGGAAAGGGATGTTAATTTTATATGGAGGGGGAGGCATCATATGTAGATGGTATTAAACTTTTATTGGATGCGTCACATTCTATACACGCCGAAACCATTACCACTATCGTCCCAGGTTGTTGAGCCACCCAATCCAGCTCGCTCACGAGCAGCCAGGGCGAGGCCTAAACCAACGACATCCCGTGTATCTGTAGGTTTTATGATTCCGTCGTCCCATAAACGAGCGGTCGAATACAGAGCGGTCGACTGATGCTCAATCTCCGCCTTGAGCGAAGCATGTTGCGCAGGATCCCTAGACAAGATGTGTCGACGACAGCTAGCTTCGATGGTCGGAGACAAGACTTACTTCGAAACCGAGGCCATGACTTGCGACAGCTGACCGGAGCCCATCACTGAAACTTTGGCGTTCTGGAAAGTTTGGATGAGTGGACAAAACGCATTTACCGATAAGAAGGGCGTACCGGCCACATCCAAAGGAACCTAGGGGAATACTATGCCCGAACCCGATGAGACGAAAGGGCTTCGTATTACGTTCACTCAAATAAGACTTACCGCGCGACCAGCCATTCCTTCAAAGATGGTTAGAACGTTTCGCATTTGATCATTCAACACAGAGACTTACCATAATTCCCAGCACCAAAGCTACCACCAACGATAACGGTCATCTTGGGGACATCGGCGCAGGCTACTGCCCGAACCATCTTTGCGCCTGATGCAGTTGCGTTAAATAAAGCTATCACAGAGGGCGCCAGCCTATTTTACCATCTTTTGCAATCCCGCCCTTCTCAGCCTTTGAGCCGACCATATAGCCTAGGGGAGAAGGCATGGATAAATATAGGTGTCCGAGATACAACCAGCGAGAGCCATGCACCTGTTACGTTGACGAGGAAGAGTAACGGAATTTTGCGCTGAGAGCAGAGTTGAATGAAATGAGTGGCCTTCAAAGCCGAGGGGGAGAACAGGATTCCATTGTTAGCAACGATTCCAACTTGATAGCCATGTATATGCGCAAAGCCCTAGAGTAGAGAGAGTTTAGATCACACGGTCGATGAGAAGGGAACACACTGACAGTTATCATTGTGGTACCGTATTCCTTCTTGAACTCTCTGAATCGGCTACCGTCAACTATCCGAGCGATAACGTCACGCATATCGAAGGCTTGTCGCACATCAGTGCCAACGATGCCATGAAGCTCTGACGCATCGTATAACGGTGCTTCCGGTGTTGCATCCGGCTTGAGGATAGCTCATGAATAAACAGAGAGAGGAATCTCACTGACGAACTCACGCCGACTTCCTTACTTCCAGCAAGACCAAGGTCACCTACAACGCCCCTCGCAATTGAAATAGCGTGTTCGTCATCCCTGGCAAGGTGGTCCGTTACTCCGCTCTCGCTGGAATGCATTAAACCACCGCCGAGGGTTTCCTCGTCAACGACTTCTCCCGTAGCGGCTTTGACAAGCGGTGGACCGGCCAAAAATATGTGACCTTGGTTCTGAACGATGATGTTCTCATCCGCCATTGCCGGGACATATGCACCGCCTATAAATGATACTACTTAATTCATTGGATAGTGATACGGTGAGATGAACGAACCTGCTACCGATATACCGTGTACAACGGCTATCTGAGGCATTCCCAAGGCCGACATCTGAGCCTGTAAGTATGCGCAATTTATCAGATATGCTTCTCAGGGTAAAAGGGTCCAACTGATAGTTACCATGTTATAGAAGATACGACCAAAGTGTTCTTTATCAGGGAAGACGTTTGCTTGGTGTGGTAATGCGGCCCCACCAGATTCAACTAAATTTCCCGGGAACCAACGGTTAGGGAAGAGAATACAAGAATACAAGAGAGCCTATTTCCGACATACCGACATATACACATGGTAATCCATGCTCCCGAGCAATTTCTTGGGCACGAAGGTGCTTCTTCACCTGGGTCAAGTATAAATTGACCGTGAAGCAAGGAACATAGCTACACACTTACTGTCAGTGGGTAATACGATCCACCCTTTACGGTTGCATCATTAACGACGATGACGCATTCTCTTCCAGCAATCCGTCCGACTCCCGTAATAATGCCTGCACCCGGTATCGACTCGGGATACACTTCATGGGCAGCAAGGGCCGACAACTCGAGGAACGGTGAATGCGGGTCAAGGAGGAGAGCCAAGCTAAGTAAGTCAGTACAATCACGCGTTAGGAAGCAAGGTCTACTCACCGTTCTCGGGGCAGTTTCTTCCCTTTACTTCTCATTCTCTCAGCCGCTTTGGAACCACCACCAAGCCTGGCTTGAGCTAACTTTGTCTCTAGATCGGCTACAAGAGAGTCCATCGCCTCCGCTTTTGAGGTAAACTCTGGCGAAGACGTCGAGACCAAGTTGGGTAAGACAGATGCATGATAGGCCCTCCGACTCAGAGAATGACGTTGTGTTCCGAGGGACTTTAGCAAGGATTTTGAAATTAACGATCGCATGTTTGCCCTGGTCTCGCGCACAGCAAGCAAGGGGAAATGTATCTGCGTCGGTCGCTATTCCACGGCGGACGCGCTACGCAGAGAAGGAGATGGAAGTGAAGGTAAGAGAGCACCGAATGCCATGACCGGAGCTTGATCACTACATACCGTCGAAGCGCCCAACGAAGGGTTGATACACTGGCGCCTCTGACATAATCCGCTTCCTTCAGTCCTGTCACGACTTGACTCCTGGCATCCATCAGCCAGCCACTCAAAGTGCTCACCGTTACCAACCACTCGCCAGCACGACACAGTGATCATCGAATACATTCCTTTCTACGCCAACATCGTTATTTCTCAATATGGCTACTGCGTACTATGAATTCTACCGAGGCTCTTCGTAAGCAAGCTACTCCCTGTGCGGTTGCAACAAATTCAATGAATCTAACTTGATTGGTTAGAATTGGAATGGCGCTAACTGATTCGTTGGATGAGCTTATCACTAGCGGGGCGATTACGCCTCAATTGGCTATGAAGGTTTTGCAGCAGGTGTGTGGCCTTCGATGATGAGTGGCGTGTTCGCTGACCTTTCGTGGGGCCTAGTTCGACAAGTCGCTTGCCGATACGATGGTGAAAATGGTGAAAACGAAAACAACGTTGAAGGTACTTGCTTCCCTCGCGCACTCAAGAGGCTCGTTCGTATAACAAAGCCATGCTTCTATCATTATAGGGACACCTACGCACATACCGATTATGTGACGATGTGTGGACATTCATCATAAAGAATCCTTCCTTCAAAATGGAGTCGAATGAAGTGGTCAGCGCTCCGAAAATCAAGATCATTGCCTGTAAGAACGGTGACGCCATTGAACCCGGCAAGAAGTAAACTCTTCGCCTCGTTCCCTGCCGCCTCCTCAATCTTTCCCGTATATATTTGCCCACGGTGGTATGTAATCCTCTATATGTCAGAAGTTTGCTTACGTCTCGCTTGCGTTCAAGCTCTGACAACATGTCGAGAATGCACACTTGGTTTTGCACTTATTCAGTCGCTTTGCGGGTTCCAGCCCTTGTAAATATATAGAATGAATAATGAGTTGTTGCATTAATACAAGTGACAGAGAGGAATGCTTCCAATATGCAATGAGATGTTCTACAATGCCAAGGTAAGATGCAAGTCTAGAAATCCTTCCAATCATCCCAGTCGTCAGCCTTCGCAGCTTTAGATTTAGCTGGAGCGGAGGTCGTGTTTGTCGACGCGGCATTCGAGGGCGCTTGATTGAAGCTGTTGTACTGTGATGGTGGGCTTTGTCTGAACTCGGTGAAGAGATCGTCATCGTCGTGATACAGCGCTGACGTCTCGTTATCGTGGTCCATTGAAAGTTGACCATAACCCGACCTCGAGGGACCTCCACCCACTCTATCTCTTACCGAACCATAGGCGTTGCCGACACTATCAGCAACGTCCACACCAAGCTGGCTCTTAGACCACTGATTGGCCGAAGATCCGAGTACCGCTGCTCGCTTCTGTGCTTCGGAAAGGTAGCCACCCAGGCTGGCACGCAGAGTAGGATCAGTAGCCTTCTCCATACCCGGTTGTATAATGTTTTCATTCACGGATCGGGAAGCTCCTACAACCGCTGAGGAGAAGAGAGACCAGCCTTTACTGAGAGCGGCCATCGGGTTTTCCTGCAATTCACTCAAGGTCGGGGCAGCAGCCGAGGAGAGACTGTAGGATGGGTGCTGAGTGTTTGACGGGGTGGGAGTGTTGCCGAAACCTTGGTATTTCCCTCCTTGTGACGGCGGAAGATCAGTGGATCGGGCAGCGTTGGCTTGCCCGAGGGTAGCGAAATAATTCTCGTTTGCAGTCTTCTGGTCCACTGGGGTGGCTGTCCGACTGGGCGAACCTGTAGGTGGAGAGGATGGAGAATCACTGCGCAGAGGGGTCGATGACGTTCCAGAACGGGCTGAAGCACGAGATTTCCGAAGGCCTTGTGCTGAAGAAGGTCGACCTGGGGAGGCAGTACCGTTGGATGGTTTCGTGGCTTCTGTTGGAGCCGATGGCGTCCACGGTTTACCCGCTAGTGTCGCGTCCAGCTGTATGGTAAGGATGGGGAACGAATGAGCAAAGCTCGTTATCAGATAAGTCACACGAACAGACCTTCTCGCGGTATTGGGTGGCTGCCCAACAATGATATGTGTCATATGGGCTTGCGCCGGGCTTATAGCCTCCCTGGTCCGCGGGGCTGTAGGACTGCATGAATTCTTTGAAGGGCCCATTTCCACCGAGCTGGAAGGGGTGTGAGCAGGGTTATAAGAGGGCAAGGGACGGGTCGATGACTGACCTGCATGCGCTTGATCTGCTCTTCTTGCCAGGTGTCCATGGATATGGATCGTACGAAGCTAGAGATAAGGAAATTGTGAGGACTTGTGAGAGCGTTCGCGCAGAAGATAAAGGTTACCTTATGTGTACTCCAAAGCCTCTGTGAGTACCAGCACACTGGAGACATATAAAGACGGCAAAGCTAGTGGTGCACATCAATGAGCTTGACTGACGAGCGTGCGACGGACCATGTACCTGAGAGAAGCCCATTGAGGATTTGGGTTAGAACAGTCGTTGCATATTTTGTTCTTGAGGTCTTCTCTCTTGACGAGGTCCTGGAGGATTTTTCGCGCGGCGGTCTGGTCCATTGCTGGCAGCTGGCTAAGGGTACGTGTGTTTATTTAGCGCCCATGATGCATCCCAAGAACTTGGAAGTGAATTTCACGTGACCGAGCGTTACCAAAGTACAGGCGTGGGAGCAAGATGCCTAAACCGAGAGCTTACCTTTGGTTTGGGCCCACTTGCAGATCCCGCCGCTTTCTTCTCTATCTAATCTTTCTCCACGACCACCACCATCGTCACCGACACCACCGACACAATGTCCACAACGTCTACGCCCGTGTCTTAGTCGTCGTTGTCGGCGACGTCGAGCTGCGAGTCATCATTCGGTCACTGCCTTTCTGGCTCTTGGGCCCAGTGTCTCGGGTCGTTCGTTTTCCCTACGTTTCTTTGCGTGAGAATACATTTTACACCATCCTCGACATATTCCAATACCCAATCTTTCCTCGCAACTATCACCATCGCCCCCACAGTACACGCACCTTCACCCACTCCTTGGGCAGCCTACATAAGCTCAATCAACGACTCGGAATAGGTGATGATCCTGAAGACGACTCCAAGGCAAACCACAGCTCCTCCTGGTCCTGTGCGCCAAGCTCCATCGGATGGCCCAGAAGAATGGGGTCAATGGTCAGGTCGCAAGTAAGCTATCCATTTCCCTTGCTTTGGGTGCTTGTAGCGTTGAATCCAATTGTTGCTATTTCAGGCATTATTCACTGGAGGTAGTGCAGCATCCACTGCGTGCTCGAATGTGTGGTTTTGGTGACAAGGTGCGCTTCATGGCGGCCCTTTCATCCTTCCCTAGCTCCTTCGTAATCCAGAAACCCGTAAATCCGGGATCTACAGGATAGACGGCCCCTCGCACCAGCAGCTGTAGCCAAGATGGTCGTACGGAGAGAGGATAACTCGGTAGTCGATGTAGAGTGAGCAACCCTCCCAGTCTGCGCCCTTCCCACACATAGCTCACCAAGACCCCCGATGCAGTGAAGTAGACAGTTCGTTCTTCCTTGTCACTGTTGATCTCTGGTCAGGAGATGCAAAGCAAGAGATGAACCTAGTCTTGCACCCATCCTCCTCCGATCGCTACGTTCCAACACAACCGAAGCCACGACGGAGAGGCACCAGTACTTCAGCCCCACAGAACTCCGGGCATCAGACGCCATCTCGCTCGACTCCGGCCCCCCAGCAGTTCCCGAGCCGAAGCAGAGATAGCCAGGTAGGCCTGGTTGTCTTTTATACGCCTGTCCTGATCTTAACTGTTTGTTTTCNTCAAGGGGGGAGGGTTAACGCCGATTGTACCTCCACAGACACCGGCCTTTTCTCCTACATCGTACTTTCCTCCTAACCCAGATGCTATGGACTTTCAGTCGCCCCATACGTACGGGCCCTCTTCCGAGCAAGCACCCACGTGGGGCTATCCACAATCCGCCTCCGTCGATCGCAATACAACATTCCCTCCTCCGGTCTTACCGTCCATCCACTCGTTTGGTCGCTCTTCGAACGGTATAACTCATCCCTTCACATACTTGACAAACACACCGCTGATCGAACATCCAGATTCCTCTCTGCAAGGGAATACTAATAACGCCTATGCAAGTCAACCCACTACGGAGAATAACATCGCATGGAATCACCAACAATCTTCAGAGACAAGTCCCCAGCAGTTCCCTCCATCGTCCACCTCAGGGACAAGTACTACTCAACCCGAACACTCCATATATGCCTCTGCGTCATATGCGCAACATACTTCTCACGGAGAATTTTATGCGACCTCGATTAACCCCAGCTCGGCTATTCCGCCTTTGCCGCGGCATACGTATACACGAACCTTGGTCGGGCCTTTGTCTGCCAACGCTTGTCGCCTCCTCGACGAACACAGAAAACCAGGGATTTTCTTCCTATTCCAGGACCTCTCGGTTCGGACCGAAGGTGAGTGGACGTTTTATCACCTCTATTGCCCCCTCTCCACCACTTGGGCCTGTCTTGTCTATTCTCGGAACCGCTGGGGCTCACACAGCTTGTTAACCTCTCGCTGTTAGGAACGTTCCGTCTGCGCATGCGATTGATGAACGTTGGCGCGTGAGTAGTTGACCCTAATCTATATTGGTATACTGATTCAAATATAACTCCATTCGCCTTCGTAGGCCGCCTGCACCCGAGCAAGGCGCTATGCGAGTGCACAACGATTTCTCACCTGTCCTTGCTCAAACGTTCTCGGAACCATTCGTAGTCTACTCCGCCAAGCGTTTCCCCGGTGTGCCAGGTGAGTACAGTCCTACTTGTCATACATGTAACACTATCTAACCCATAGCTACCTTCCTTCACCACCTATCTAACTCAATCTAGATACAACTGCACTTTCAATCGCCTTTGGAAATCAAGGGCAGAAACTCCCATTGGTAAGTGCTTTCCATTCCCTCCGTAGTCACCGGACGCAACTCTAATCCATCAAACCCCCCTTTGTGTATACAGCGCAACCGTCACGGTTCGAGTAAGCGTAGACGGCGAGGAGACTCGGATTCGGAAGACGAAGATTCCGATGGCGCTTGAACCGGTAATGGGTGTTTGCTTTGAGAGAATGTACAAATCTGGGGTTCAGATCGTCCCCAATCTCCCAAACCTATAATTTATCCTTCAGTGGTAGTCGCGCGCTTCTCGATGTCTATTTTGAATAGTTCCCCTTGTGATCGCAGCTGTCTTGTATCATCCTCTTTATATTATACATACTAGGGTTTTTAACGCCAATTGTATGTTTGATCATAATCAGAGCCCAGACGGCGNTTTCTCCTTGAGCTCATGATCAAGGACAGCGCGTACAGCTTTCGGATAGTTCTGGTAGATCCGATGAAGCATATCGCGAGCGAGTTGATTCTTCGTTATCGCGTCCAGTTGAGGATTAGGTTGTGGGGCAGTGGCGGATGGCTCGTGCTCGGGCTGCACGGGATCGACCAAAGCGCCTTCCTGGAGGCGCAACAAGACCATCAACAACACGTTTAGCGAGGCCGTATGGGGAGCCCAAATGTTCCACGACGGGGAGATCTGGTGCAATATCCGCAAGGGATGTGCAAAGTCAGATGGTTCGCCATTGTGAAAGATGCTTTCTCCGTCCTCAGGTGACTCCCGAATCTGCTTAAAGATAGTTTTAGCTATCGTCGCACGGCGCTCGCTGCTATGCATCGGGGCTTCTTGTGAAGGTTCATCTTGCAGATCCTCCCGAGTAGGCGGTAGCTTATCGAAAGACAATGGGGAGTCCGGGGTTTCGTCACGCGTCTTGAGAAGGTGGATAGTCTGTTTCTGGAAGGGAAGGATGACTCGCTCGATGACCTCGAACGCACGCTCTGGTTCGCCGGCTCTGACCAGTGCGACGACGAGGTGGTTCCAATTGTGCGAATCGAATGTGAAGCCATGAGCTTGGAACTTGGACCATACTGACGCGATGTCATTGTGTAAGCCGGCAGCCGAGAGCGCGTCGATGTACATAGACAATGGGATACAAAGGATGTTCGCTTGCAGACGGCTTCGGTGACGATCGGTCTTGGAGATATCTTTGAATAGACCGTCCATGCGAGTATAACGGAGTCCCAGCTGGAAGATTTGAGGCCAGATCTGTTGAACCGCTTGAATATTCCCCGTTCGACGATAGACGTTCATGAGCGTAGCCAATATCCCGATGGTAGGCTCGCCGCCAGCATCCAAGTACCCTTGGAAAAGTCGTTCGACATCCTCGGGACGCTGACGACGTGAGTAAGAGGTAACGAGCGGTCCATAAACGAATGACAAAGCAGACTTGCCCCCATGGGTCGGAGCGGGCCAATTCTGTGGAGGATTATCCGAAGCCATAAGAGTACCAAGAAACTCCTCCGCAATCTTCAAGCTCTCCTCGGATTTGTCATGGCCATATGACTTCAATATCGTCCCGAAGGTGACCGCGGTGGGTTGGATACCTCGATGCAGCATCTCATCGTAAACCTCCTTGGCCTTGATTTTATCCCCCAAGCGTAGATAACCGGTCATGACGATAGTCAAAACATGCGCGTCGAGCTTAATATCGGAATGTGGATCGTGTGACAGACGGTCCATCTCGGCAACGATTTCAGCGGCGATATCCATCAACCCCGAGTCGCATGCAGACTGGACAACAAGTGTGAACGTCTTCACGTTAGGACGAATCCTCGCAGCTTCCAACCGGCCGAACAACTTGGAAACAACGCGAAACGGAGCGCCGATAAGGACATATGCCTTCAGGAGCGTATTGTAGGTCTCGATTGATAGCCTGACGTGTTGCATGCGGGAATTCCTCAGATAATCGAATACCCTGATGACTCCGTGCCATGAACCAGCTTCGACATGTGCGTCCATAACGGTATTGATCATCCGACGATCCGGGACCACACCTTCCTCGAGAGCTCGTTTGTAGAGTGCTTCTGCTGCAACAGGATCTTTTCGATGAGCGAGGAGGGTCATAGCTGATGTATATGGAACCACCGATGGTCGAATCCCCGCCGCACGCATCTGATCCAGGACAGTAGCAATGGAATCAACGTCACCACGTATGGCGAAACTCCGTAGAATGGTAGAGTAGACGTAAACGTCAGGAGGAAACCCAGCATTGGCCATGATCTCGAGCCACTCGTTCATGGCGGTGAAATCCTCCCTCTCAGCGTAGGCGTAAATGATGATCGAATAATGAATGGACCGTGGCTCGGGGTTCCTCTTTCCATTTTCTTGAACAGGGAACAGGCGGTTGAAGACTGCCAACGCCTCATCGGCCTTCCCTTGCGTGGCATATGAGTAGATGAGCATCGCAGTATCAGGTTCCGTGACCCATCCATCTCGCTTGGCCAGTCGCTGGAAGAAAYCCTCGGCTTGATCGACCATCCCTTGNTGCGCAACAAGGTACAGTCCCGTGGACAAATAAGGCCTGGTATCGATACTTGAGTCGAGCGAACGAAACAGGACGTTTGCATGAGCGAAATATTCACTCCGAGCCAGCGAACGAACCAGGGCGAAGACCAATCCTATCCTGACTCGCATACCCTGATTACACATCTCCTGATACACTGAATGCGCGTCGTCCGGATGGCGACAGGAGCACAGTGCCTCGATAAGCAGATGACCAAGCTTCCGTCGACGTTTCAAGTCCCATGTCTTCTTGCGAGCCACTAATAGGTCTTCAGGATTGACGATACTTGACAGGATGGAGAAGGTCTCCTGACGCAGAGAGAGGCCTTGTTTCTCGGTCTGTGGATCTGGCCATGCCTTGGGTAGTGTGGCCAGGAAAGGGCCGATGTTCCCCCATTCAGCCATAAGAAAATCCAGAGTCTTGTCAATACCGTAATAGCGGTGCGTAGCCAGCAGTATGCGCTCGTAGACTTTGACTATGTGAGCGGGTACTGCATGTATGATAGGCAGCTCCTCGCATTTCCGTAAGAGGTCCCTCGCGTTTTGTAGGTCGCCGGAGAACGCCATACAACGGACCACAAAGCAGTCCCGAGTAACACCCTCCAAGGTACGGGAAGGAACATCGGGCAGCAACACCTCCAAAAGAGTTCGAAGCCGTCGAGCGCGGTCGCCTAGTAGAGAGGACTCTGCGCGTACAACCCCCTTCTCTGCAACAGACACCAGGCGATCGAAGAGCGTCAAGATATCCTCCTGTGTGAAGGAATCCATCTGCTTCAGCGTAGCAAGATGCTCCAACGCTGTTATCCCCTCATCCACGTTAAACTTGAATGTGGGCATGGAGASGATTCYTTCGCTTGATTGCTCCTTGACCCTCGTACCATGTCCTCGAAAACCGTCCATCCCTACCGCCAACTCATCGGGCTTGCAAAGAATCCGTCTGCCTCATCGTTTGCGCGGCCTCGTTCCTTGAACGCTGCAGGCTTCCACTGCGACGGAAGCTTTCCTTATCCCCATATTTCGACGTCGTGACACCTTGTTCTCATGGTGCAGTCGACCCCCCTTCCTCCAGGGCAACAGACCGTTGGCTTGGAAATCAAGGCCCTCGCTCTACCGACCGCAGCTACTCCCTATCGGACCTATGGCCCCGTAGGTAAGTACTTTCTATAAGTCCAATTGACTATCTTGTGCTTAACTTTCATCTTTCTTGTTGCCACACAGCTTGATCATCGAAACGAGATTTCGGGCTCACAGAGAATTTGCGCCCAGTGGGTAAAGGCATGCAGGGCTAAGTGGTGTCTGTAGCGACTTCTGGACGAAGAACAAGATGTAGGCTCATCGTTCCTCCCCATGACTGCACCACAAAAGCCGGAGCCGGAC
>JAPEVF010000720.1:0-22803 GCA_029747585.1 Pleurotus djamor
TGTGGTTTGTGGTTTGCGTGAGAGGGTGGGAGAGGGTTGGTTAACTGGTTTGTGGGAGGGTGTGGGACGGTGGTTGGATATGGGTTTTGGTTATCGCCCTTCAACGACCGCCAACTCCGAATTATCCCTGTTGCCGTAAGTAAACCACACGCCCCAAGACAATGAGCCTTGCCTCTCTTAGCTTTCTTTCCCTGCGTCTGCGTTTGTGTGCGTGTGGTCCGTCCGATTCGTACGACGGAGGGATTCAGAGGGACAAGCGTCAGTAGGTGGAGGGGGCAAGCTGAGCGTGAAAGTGAGTCAACCTGTACGCCTCCCACCCGCCGGTAAATGTTTCAAATTTCGAACCACGACGCAATAAACCGACGGCAACACCCCCAAGTGACTCCAGCGACATAAAACAAAAAAGGGACAAATGGAAATTCGAATAAANTCCAGGGATCAAAAAAGGATCGAAAAAGGGAAAGAAGGGGGGAAAGGGCACTTACCGGCGGTCCTTACCGTTTTGCCGTCGGTACTTTTACTCCCGCTAAATCATTCCATCAATCGTGGTGCATGGAGTAGAGTATAAGGGGGAAAATAATTATATAATACAATTGAAATTGAATTTACTTACCCCTTGGTTCGGTTGCACACCCTCGGTTCGCATCCTCACATTTTGATTGGCTTTCCTCACCTCGATTCATTGTCCTTGGTTCACGACATATGGCATGTTGATGGTTGGGGTTTGGGGTATCAGTGAGGCCTAGGGTGTGCTTCTCTTCGCCCACAAACGATTGCCTCCTTGCGTACTTGCCGCCGGCTTGATTCGAGACTGAGGTGTTCGAGGATAACCTATCAATTACGGTTTACCGGCTTACCCTGATGGCTGATGTAAATCCGGTTTTTGATCCCATCGTTACCGTACATACCGAAGCGGGGTATGGGAAGTTGAGAAGCTGAGAAGTCTCAATCATCTCCGGTCAACCTTCTGGTTGGTTGGTTGGTTGGTTGGTTGGTTGGCGTTTAGACTTGAAGGTGATTGGTGCGAGACTGGTGTAGACCTCCGAGTAAGCCGTTTTCCATCTTCCGGACGTTGTCGGTGACTCGTGACAAACATCAGTTCATGTTGTTCTGGCACTAGCTCCCTAGAGTAGGTTGGGTTTTCATTCAGTGGGTATTCTAACGACGCTTTATACGCGCAAATCCCTCTTCTCCTCTGCTTCTCCTTTGCTTAAGCTTCTCTTCTTCCCTACATATTCTTCTTCCTTCTATTCATCTGGGAGTTCGTCGGTATCCTCTTCTCCTCCGCACACCACCGTGTACTGATAGAGTACGTCCGAACCGTCAAAAAAACCCATAGTTAAATTGTGGTTCGCGCGAGATATTCAAGTCGGGCAAGGATTCCGGTACGTGGAATTATTCTACCGGTCCATACTGGTCCCTGCCTGCCCATGTCAGTTGTCCCACCTACCCCTCATTTTTCTTTGACTTTCTCCCGGGTTCCTTTGTCGCCCTTAGTACCCTTCGACGAACCGGCGGCTCATCTTTATCCTTTATCTTTCGCTCAGGTCCCATGATCCTCGGCGTCGTCTTCGCCGGATGGCTCAACACCGGAAAGGAGTGAACAATCACGACGACAATCGTCGCTTTTAGTGGCCAGCGGCGGTTCGGTGAGAGGGTTCTGCAGTAAGTCGGTGTATTACTATTACTGGCAATGCGTGGAGAGGGTGCTGGTGAGAGTTGAATTATTGAATTATTGAATGTTCAAGGTGTCATATCCGAGTACTTATTTACTCTAATACTTAGTAATTACCCAGCATTCAAAATTCCAAACTGTAGGTGAACTCGGAACTCGGAGCGTTGGGTTCTCTTGTCGAGCTCAGAAACCTTGATGCTTGACGAAAACCCAACGAATTCGTCGGCTGACTCAATAACGGCTCAAAAGATTCAGGAGAGGAATCTCGAAGAAGATGGAGGGACTCAGGCGTAGGCGCAGGAGACGCCAGGAGTACTCTAACTAAAGTAAGAGAGTCGGAGAAAGTCAAAGTGAGGGGCGAACGGTTCGGTAGACGACGAACCTTCGATCGCATCACACCGTCACGCAGCTCGAGGAGATGAGGGATGAATCGATGATAGAGTATAGCTTCTCGCAACGAGACGAATTGGCTGTCGGTTCGATAGTAGATAGTAGAGGGGGTGTAGTAGAGTAAAGAATACTCTACTCGGGATTGTCAGAAAGAAGAATAGTCAATAATAGCCCGTGTCAACGGAGGTACTCTGCAGTAGAGTGAAGTGTAGAGGCCCCGTTTAGTAGACTCGAGACCAGCGAACGAAACGCTAGCCGTGGTTGCATCGCTAGGTCCGATGGTGGGGATTGCGAGATAGTGAGTGGATATTGAATATTGAATAGCAAGTGAGCGTGAAGGTGGTGGTTGAGAATTGGAAATTGGAAATTGGACCCTAGGGTGAGTAGGGTACTCGATTCTTCGTGACTCCTTTTGAGTTCCTTACACCCTGGTTCGTCCTTGAACGCCTCAAACGCCTCGGTCATCGTGGGCATCACTTTCCTGATAACGATTGAAAGGGTCTGAAGGTCGACCCGCTCAGCTTCGAATGCGGATTATGGTTTTCGTTATAATTATCATCATAAGGATAATTGTATGCTCCTAGGAGAAGAGGGGTTTAATGCGATGGGACTTGTAAGTAGAGCATTTTAATTTGTACGACTGTGATGATTGAAGCTTCCAGGAATACCATGCAATGCGCAATCTACGCGCTCCGAGAGACAGCTCGGTGGAGGCTGAGAAGAAGACGAGGTTGTGTGGGAGTACGAGTATAGAGTAGGTGAGCAAAGTAGAGAGGGGCAGATAAGGATAGGTATCCTCTCGGTCGAAATGCGACGATTGGCTACGTAGAGTAGAGTACCCCGAATGGAATGATGATGACTGTCAGAATGGTGTAAATCGATGGGACCGGCGGATGAAGTCGCTCAGTACTCAGGCCTTCAAGCTTCAGGACCAAACGTTCAAACACTCACGAGCCCAGCTCATCTGAGAGTAGTTCTGCGCGTATCCCAGCATCCTTTGTATTCGGGGCGTTGGGGATTCAGGCCGAGGGTTTGAAGTAAGCAAAATGTGAGCTCGGAGACAGAGACTAGGAACGCGACGTGAATCAGAGTAAACAACTTGAACAAAAGAAAGGAACGAACGAACCCATCGGTGGAGTGATTGACCGCATTACTCTAGTTCGTGCTAGCAAAGACACGAAGACATGGAGTACTCCGATTGGGTCTTGACAACGACACGGAAGTAATGAAGTTATTTTTACATTTTTTCGCTTTCGTTTTCGCGTTCAACTCTTCAACGCCGTGGACCTGTGGTATGATCGAACATGCCGGAGACGAATTAGCGGCATACGACATGGCGACGTGCGGCCTGCGGTATGGGGCTGCGGCGTCGGCTGTCTTGGGGTGAATGTTTGGCGTTTACGTTGATATCGTCCTGACAAGTTGAACGTTGACGTATGCAAGCCGCCGGCTTGGACCCTGGGATATGGACCCACTAACCCACGTAAGTCAGTAACATAAATAAACATCAAAAACGAAAATGGATGGAGAAAATTTCCGCCCTGGATATCGGATAAAGAATGAATTCGAACTGATGAGCTCGACACGATCGTTGCGTGTGTGGTATCTTCGACGGGTCCGTGTGTGGCTTGTGGCAGCGTGGAATGAGTAGTGCGTAGCGTGGAGTCTCGTGGAGTTAACAAGGGTACGATGGTAGGGAAACAGGGAATGAGGTCGAAGGTCGAAGGTCAAGGGCTCACGAGAGTAGGCGAACCGACACTTGGAGTAGCGTGCAGCCGTGGACTGGACCAGGATGACAGGGACAAGGGAAACGGGAAACGAGGTGTCCGGAAGCACGGTTTTTCAGGTGCAAATGACATGTGCAGGTGGTGGGGGTGACTGGTGACCACTTGAGTAGAAACGATTGGACAATTGGACAAAGCAAGTCGCCGACAGGGACTCACCATGAGGTGAATAGAGGGTTCTTGTTCTTACTAAGAAGAAGGGTAAGGATAAGGATGAGTCGACGGGTTCGTCACGGTTCGTATTTTGTATTCGTGCGGTTACCCTTCTTACCCTTTGGATAAAAGGTCAAGTTGGGTCGTGTAACGTGTGATGCGTTGGGTCGGGGATCCAAGCGGAGCGGACATGAACCTGTGAGGATGACGGTTGTGGTGAGCGTGTTGGTGAGAGGTGTCCGAATGTCCGAATGCTTTCCTGAAAATTTCAGCGTCGCATTATTCGCAGAACGATGGAGTAAAGCATGAGTGCTCACGAAAGGACCTGATTCCTCTTGATGCGGACCTGTTGAAAGACAACCACGACTTTCAGTGCACACCCAACGAGGAGAGCCACTCCCTTCGGATAGAGACGAATAATTTTCATGGAACATGGAATGTTCCTATCAAGGAAGCTCGCGTTCTGTAGTAAGGGCTACGTAGGCGAGGACGTAGCCAGAACCTTTACGTGTGAGTTCTGAGTTACCAGCCGGCGGCTTGGACCCTGTCCACCCTGGGATAGCATCAAATGTTCAAAAAAAGACTGAGCCCTGAATGGTTCGAACGGCTCACCTGGGAGTTTGCTGTTGTTCGTTGTCATTGTGTTGCTGTGCCCTTGTGTCAATAGAAGAGTGTGTGTGTACGTGTGAGTGGAGGTCTTGTGCGGTACGTCGTGGACTTAAAAAACAGTTGGCAAGGGTTCTCTAGCGTCCAGTCCGCAAACGACGCAGTCAGGTTCTCTGAGGAATTGGCGGTGGAGAGACTAGGCCGACGCCGAAAGCTTGAGGCTGAGCCTGAGCTTGGGCCAGACATATCCAGCCTATGATCGTCACGCTATACCACGAGATCAACCAACCAGCACTCGAGACAAGTTATTCGGATCCACGGCTTCGAACGGCGGCTTGGGTGAATGGGATTGTCGCTCGAGCCAGCCCAGTAGAGATTGAATAAACAATACTCAATATTCAAAACTCGACTGTGGGTATTCGAGCTCAGCAGCTCAGCGCTTCAACAACAAAGCAAGTCGACAGGGTTCATCGACATCCGTGGATAAAGATAAGGGATAAGTCCATGGGTTACGTGGGTTAGCATATGAATGATAAAATGATAGGACGCGAAATAAACCCACGGTTCGTTTCTTTATTTTCGATAGTTTGCTTGTCGCTTTTGTGTGACGGCCCTTTGGGTCGTGGTCCGTGGAGTTGTGGAGTCGGTGATCTAAGCGGAGGAAGTTCTCAACAACCTGAAAGACGAGATGAAATGATGCTGAGGATACGTACGTACGTATTACTCGAGGTTGAGGGATATCTGAACGGCTGGAAAATGCGTGGTCGTGTGAGGCAGGTGCCGGCGTCGACTCGGAGGCTCAATAGGACTTGATTAATTGATTCTGGCCTGGTCTAGGATGGGATAAACAGTAACGGTCAATAGTGTCACAGGTGACGGCGGCTCGCTGCGTTTCGTTTTGCTGGAGTGGTCATGTTGCGTGGTAGCGTGGGATGACGAGGGAAACTAGTTTGAATTTGTCGTCAGGGCTTGTCAATGAGGAAAAGAGAGAAAGGAGCAGGGAACGTGGAACGTACTGGATGGGGTTGGGGTGATGGGTGTGAAGAGCATCAAAACTAGGATAGGAAAGCGGTGGTGAAGACGTAGAGGTGAGCATTCGACATGAGCGAGCGCAACTTTTGAGCTTGAATATTGGATATTGAATGCACACGTCCGTTTTTTCTCAACACGGAAAGAGAGAAGATTTGGTCTCCGATATTCGCTCGATGATTCAGCGTACGTCTACGTTCAAGCGTCAACGACTCACGAGGTTCATACGTACTCGTTCTCAGTCCTTCGGACGTTCAGCAGACGTATCATAATTCAGGACCATAGCAGAATTCACACGTCAAACCACGGCATGTCCGACCGGTTCGCGTTCGCATTGCGCAGGGTAGCAGCCTGAGTGTGTAGGGTCGGGCGTGAACGCGTGAGTGCTGAGTAGACAATTTAAATATTCCCAGCTTGACGTCGACCAATGACTTGCGCCGGTGGGAATGAGCAGGGTTCGCTGTGAGAGAACGAGCGGTTCGCTGCAGTTCGCTGGGGTTGGGAATTTCTACAGAGAAGGCGAGGGACGGCTTCCAGGATCTAGAGCGTGCTTTGTGAAGCTGTGTTAGAATAGAGTAGGATGGATGGCCCGAAGGAGGTTGAAGTTGGAAGCCGATTGGCTGTGAAGGTGTTGGCTCTGGGACTCCGGGATGTTGGCTATTTTTTCGGCTATAGGATGAGACAGAGGTCCAGAGAAAGAGGTAGATCATTTGAGCTAGGGACGGCGGTCGACTGGGAAATGTTCGCAGAGAGTTGCAATCAGCTCGAAGCCAGAACGAAGTCGTAATGAGTGCAAAGACAGGAGGTATAGCCCTATATAATTAGATAAAAGTGAGAAGAATCGGCTAGGTAGGAATGTGGCCTCGTGAATGTAGAGTACAGGGAAGAGAAGACAGCACTAACGGTCGGGAACTTGGAAGAAAAAGATCGAGCGCTTGTCTGGCGCTTAGTGATCTTTCCTCTTACCATCCCTGGCTATCTTTGTTATCATCGAACTTGGTTGGCATGCACCTCCGGAGCGCAGGCGACGATACTCCTCAGATATAAGGAAGCTAGCAAAAACCGCTCGATCCAACCTCATGAAAGCCAATGAATCGATGTCCCCTCCGTCGATATGGTCGCGCGTGTAACTCTGACTTTCCGACTGTGGCTGGCCTCTTGGTGTGCTTTGGGTGTACTCGGTGATGACAATAGACCTCCGAAGTAGGTAAGCTCTTCCCTTGAAGTCGGCTTGGAAACCAACTTATCTTTTCGCTTGCGTTTCCTCCGGTGTTCATTTGGTGTTCTTCAGAAGTGTTGAAAACTAAAGGACGACTGTTTTCGGAATGTTTCGCTTCTAATCTTCATAGACTCCGCTCAGTCGCCCATCAGAAATCACCGGTAATGTGGACGATATTTCTTGACGATGATGATGAAGAAGGATCGATATTAAGACGAGATTGAGGGACTCAGGGCTTGTGGGCGGGTCTGTGGGTCCGTGAGGACAAGGACGCGTTCGGTCTCGTGTGAGTTGATGAACTCGTGTTTTGTTGTCTTTCCTGTGACCATACTCAATCCGTATTGTTCTAGGTATTTCTTCACCGCTTTGGCCTGTAGTAGTGTGCGTTAGATGAAGATGGTTCTCATAGCATCGTCTGGTTCTATGAAAAATATCTTTGATCGTTACGTTATGCGCTCAATCTCCCAGTCCACCACAAGTCCAGCCGGACCCCAATGGACCAGAATGTCCAGTGAAAGCCCAGTCTGGACCAAGGCGGACTCCAGTGGATGCCCAGCTATGCCCAGTTGAGTCCAGCCTAGTCCAGTTAAGTCCACTGAAAGTCCAGCCGGACCAATTACAGCCATAAGTTCAGTTTCAAAAGCATTAAGTTATTGTCCAGTGGACAGCCAGTGGACAACCAGTAGATGACCAGTGGGTGACCAGTGGATAACCAGTGGACAACTGGTGGATGACCAGTGGATGACCAGTGGGTAGCTAGCTGGTAGTGGATAACCATGGCAGTGGATGACCAGTGGAAGACCTATCTTAACTGTAAGTTGAGTTTGAAAAGCATTAAGCTGTTGTCCAGCGGACAACCAGCGGACAACCAGTGGACAACCAGTGGACACCCAGTGGACAACCACTGGACAACCAGTGAACAACCAATGGACACCCAGTGGACAACCAGTGGACACCCAGTGGACACCCAGTGGATGGCCCAGTGGACAACCAGCTGGACTTGTCAAGAGGATATGGATATTCTTGCCTTGATAGTTTTTAAGTATCCTTGTAAAGTATTAGATAAATTACTTATTAAATCTGATAGATTCTCTATTTAAGATTGCTGTAAGGTAAAAATTTGGTTATAAATGCATGGTAACTTCATTCAAGTATATCAACCTGCTAGCTTTATAGGGCTCTCCTGCTTTTCTAACTCCCAGTTCTCTGAGTCATCTTGTTAATCTTCATCCATGGAATCCTCTTCTTCATTCTCATCTTCATCTTCATCTTCATTGTCTTCCTCTTCATCCTCCTCCTCACACACTTCCATTTCCTCTTCTTCATCATCACTAACCATTTCAACTTCAGTTTCAACTCCATCTTCATCTAACACTGCCTGGCTATCCTCATGCTCTACCATAGAAGCATTCTCCAAGGTACCATTCTTCTTCTGTCTCTCCTCTGCCTTCTTTCGCTGCTCAATTTTGGACATGATTCTTTGTGAATGCAAGAATAGCATTACATGAATGGTCCAGTCGAAGTTGGTAACAGTCATCCTGTTTAAGGTTGACTGAAATCCACCCAGCCAGGCATTCAACTGCTCGCAGGCCTATTAAAGATTATAAGCCAAATTAGAGCCTCAGAGAAAAAAATAAGCTACTTCAGTGTTGAATGCCCTCTTATAGTATTCCTTGCCTTCCTTGTCTTTGTCCACAATAACGAGATTTGGAGCTGAACCATTAAGGGGAGCAGGATTACACCAAGTCCGGCACAGGTAGTCTGTGGTCCTGTGGTTGACATAGTGATATGCATCAACAATGAACCGTGTAGTCTTCATCCACTCATTCCACTGGCCCTGGGCTGCAATATGCTTCAAAAGTGAGCAACCCTTGTCAATAGCAACATAGCTGGGACGAGATGATGGCTCAGCGTAGACTTCTTGGAGGAACTTGAGAATCTTAGACTCAGATTCTGATTTGGCGAATTTCCTCCAAGCAATGACAGTCCCACATGGAGCGCAAATGGTTTCAACACAGTAGAAGCGGGGGGCGGAGAAGTAGTTGTTGTAGGAGGTTCCACTTGGCTGGTCAAGGGTTCCATCATCATGGGGGTGTGATATAGTGGTGGAAGCAGGAAGAAGCCAGTCTTGTTCTTCTTCCTGAGTTCGACGGAGAACCCTTTGCTTTCCTAGCACAGATAAATTAGCATATCGGGATCGATGCTTCGCCCACCAAGATTGATGCTCTAAGCATGCTTGAGTCTTTGGAATACTAGGCTTATTACAGCCTTTCACCCTGCATCTCCCATCCATATCCTTATTATGGGTTTCACAGAAAACACCTGTCTGTGCATTGGCAAGAGGAAGTTCACACCCTTCCATTGCACAATGACGAGGTCCCATAACAATGCCATCAATGACGATGAGCTGGACTGATCCCCCACCCAAAGATGTATCTGACACAGAATGCTCGGATATTGATGATGTCTCATCATCAATATCCATTGCATCTGAATCATCTACAGATATATGAGATCAATTACATGGTTTGAAATCCAAATAATCACCACACTTACCTAATGACATGGGAATATCAGCTGGAATTGTTCCAGTAAACTGTGGAACAGCGTTATGCTCATCATTGCCCACAAGTGCAGCCACATTACTGGCGCGAGCCTGCCCCGTAATTGTATCAGCAACAGCTTTATAGGGATGACAACAGTCAGAGCAAGTATGCTGTGTAGCACACCGAATAATCCCTTTGTCGCCAAGTTGGAGAAAAGCAGATTTGACAAGTTCATCAATTCTGATAGGCTCTGAGAATTTGACTTTTGCCCCGGCTGATGCTGCAAGTTGGCGAATAGACTCCGATACAAATGTTTTCCAGACTTGTTCACGTGTTAGAACCAGTGTACCGGCAGAATGTGAGTGAGTGAAGGAAGTGGTCCAGAACTCTGCAATAGCGGCGTTGGATGCATGAAAGCTATAGAAGGCATTGAGAACTGCCTTTGAGACTGTGCGGTCAACCCAGAGTTGTTTGCCAACTTTAAGGTAGTAGGCATCATTGTGAAAGAGAGCTGAGTCTCCAGTGACCTTGCGATCTGGCCAATAGACAGCCTCACAATGGGTGCAAGATGCGGCTAATACCGGAATATCTTCCAAGACTTGGCTTCCTCTGAGTAGAGTAACATGGGAGCCATCCCGGCTACGGACTTTCTGAACAAGATAGGTCTGCTGCCCTGGACATTTGCGTGTGGTGCAGCGAGAGACTGTTGGGGATAGAATGAGAGCTGGTTGAATATCTTGTTGGGCAATGGGAAGAAGTTGTCGATGTGGATGCTGCTTTGTGTCTGAGGCCAAGGAGAGATCACAAAGTAGTGTATGCATCTTCTGAGCAATCAAAGATGAATGCCGTTGGGGTAAACCAAGGGGTTCGCGTTGGCTCTTCAGAAGAAGTGTTTCATATTTGTCACGCGCCGCTCCGCAGCCCCTGACCCCTGTCCGAACGCCGAAACCTCCGGGATTCGTGCACAGACCATTGGTTGTTTGGTTCGTACTACTCACCAAACATTTCCCCTATCATTCAGCTTCCATAGTTAGACACCTATCTGCCTCATGGGTTCCTCATGGTATTCAGTATATATAGTCGCAGATAGTTGTCTATAGTTCCTCAGCTTGAATATTAGGTTATTTCACCGCATCACCCTCTGGGCTTCGAACGCCATTCGAACGCCATTCGATCGCTGTTCGAACGCCATTCGTCCTCCGGGATTGGCATCCCTCTCCGAATCCCACCTCTACGAACGCCGTTCACTCTCTCTCTCTTCCCTGAGACTATGTCCGGGATTCGTCGCTCTTGAACGCCATTCGTCTCGCCCGGGATTCGCCTCACCGAACGCCATTCGCTCCGGTATTCGCTTCGGCGTTCGTCCTCCTCAAGTCGGACTAGGACATGCTGGTGGGCACAGCGCAGCTCCTCTGTCGCTGCTGCCGATTAGTCCGCCCCTATCGTCGCCCCCTTAGGGCCCCTGGATCGGTGTCTTACAATATTGGGGATCACCAAGTCGTACATGGAGTGCACCAACTAGTGCAGAGAGCCAAGCTGTGATGCGAGAACTGGAGGAGACATATTGCGAGTTGTGTAGATTGATGATATCATTGTTCTCTGTTAAGGTGAAGAGCACCACCAAGACAGTTGAGAGTTGAACGTCCGCGCCAAATATGCGTAGGATGGAGGAGGCAAAGTCTGAGAACAGAATTGAGGGAAAAGAGTCAAGCTGGGCTGCAGAGACACTAGGTAGGCATCCCAGCAATATCCAGAACATAGCCAGCCTGAACAGACTCAGGAGCAGGATACTGTTAAATCATAGAAGCATGCTTAGTATAGTTTCCAAACCATATAGAGAATTTGTAATTGAAGTGATAGAATGGTAGAGTCTACCTACTTAGACTTCCCAACTACCTTCTTTGCTTTCCCCTTGGCTGTCTTTGATCCAGAGCCACTGGCCACAGGTTCTGAAGCAGCCTTGGCTGCTTTGGCTGCCTTAGCCTCAGCTTTGGCTTTAGCTAGGTCAAGCTCAGGAATAACCTGCTTCAGATGACTAAGGGTAGGTTTGCGCATTCCCCAGATTTCAACCTAAAAATCACTTTAAGTATCAATGCCATCAGCAAGTCAGGGTTACAAAACACATACTTGAGATGGATGGTGAATATTGACTTCACCTTCCAGGTACTTCAGTAAAGCTGGATGATCTTTGGCACGGGTAAACCAAGAGTCATAATCCGACTGGCTGCTTTTCTCCATAGTCACTGAGCGGGCCATCCTAGTATTGATGGTATACTGGGGAAGAAGCTTGAGTGCCACACCTGGAGCCTCGTTAGCAATCTTCCACCGAGCATAGAGATTGACCAAGTTATGAGTATGTCGATTGGCCGTAGGTGTAAGGTCATAGGTAACACCTAGAGCTTGGGCAAGCTCCACCATGATATGGGTTTGGTCTTTCCACTTTTCGGCATATGCAGCCTCCAAGGTGCCAGGTGCGTAAGCAACACCAGCAGAGGCTACTGCAGTGGTAGAAGACCCAATCACAGCAGGGCCTGTAGAAATAGAGCTCTAAACAATTAGCAAATAGCATCATTGTTAAAAGAACAACAGACTTACAACTCGGAGCCAAAGTTCATTATCAGGAGACCAATCAATAGGCTCCTCCTCAGTAATAGCTTTGGCGTATGGGCCAAGAAGCTCCCAAAAATCACCATCCTTGAAGGAGATGGCGAAATCTAGAATTATAATCATCAATATGGGAGATTAGAAAAGTAAGAAAGTAGCATACCAGTCAAAGGAAACTTATTATTAACCTCTTTTAAAACAGGGCCGTACTTTGTATTCCAAGGAATACGGACTGTAAAAGTCTCCCTGCCTTCCTGGGTGATGTAAACGCGACCCTTGGAAGGACGAGACACAGCAGATGCATCAGGATCAGATACTAGTAGAGGTTCAGTAACAGAAATTATTATTAAAAGTGAAAACCGTACCCAAATCAGCCATGTTGAGAGTATTTCCCAAGGCCTGACCTCTGAAAATGCCTCCAGTGGTACGGGAAGCTCCTTGACGGTCAACAACATCATCAGGCGGAGGGGAGGGGGAGCCAGGTGGAACAGAAGCAAGGGAACTGGCAGTAGACTGAGAGACACTACGCCGGGCAGCTTTTGGAACTCGAGTAGAGGTTGGCGAGACAGCAGGAGAAACAGCCATACGCTTAGCCTTGGGCTTGCGTGGTGTTGCGAATGGATCCACATCCACCACCATATCCTCACCATCCCCACTCTCCACAACATCTTCATCATCACCCTTACCCTCAACACCTTCCCCCTCAGCCTCATCATCATCATCATCATCATCACCCTCACCCTCACCCTCGCCCTCACCCTCATCATCCTTCTCATCCTCATCCTCACCCTCACCCTCATCTTCATTGTCCTTCTCATCCCCATCCTCACCATTACGCTCATCCAAATCTTCATCACTCTGCTCATCCTCACCCTCAACCTCTCTACCCTTGCCCTTATCCTCACCTGGCTCATCAGCCTCAGCATCCTCATTATCCTCACCACCCTTACCAACCTCAGTCCAGGCACCAGCATCCTCACCTTCACCAGCGATGAGAAGCACATCACTATGCTCTCCCTTGGAGGTATCATCCTCCTCAGAGGAATCACCTCCAATGGGGGGAAGGGAAATACCGGAGGGACGGGTGGTGCGGGCAGGAGGAGCAATTGATGCACCACTTGCTTTGAGGATTTGAGCAGTACTACGAAGACGTTGAGATGAGATTATCATGGGAAAGGAAATACATACCGGGTAAGCTTATCTGGTTCATTTGCATTTGCTTCCTTATCCTCTGTGTCACGATCTGCAGATGTCCTAAATTCGAGTGGGGTAAGGACAAAGCAAAAAAGATTCAAGCAAAAAAAGAGAAGATGACATACTTTTTCTTGGTTACTCCTTTTTTGGCCTTGGGAGTTTCTTGGGTTGACGCCCTAGAAGAATTGATAAGCAGCGAAAAGGAAAAGTAAGTCGGAAAAGTCTCACTTTGTCTTCTTAGTACTGCCTTGTTGCTTCTTGGGCGCTTTGCTTGCGGTAGATCTGGTGATACAAGGATGAGAAAGAAGGAGCAACGGAGAGGGAATAACATACCGAGGTTTACGTCCCTTGATTTCTGCTTCAACGACAGAAGCCGGCTTTGACGAAGATCGAGTCAAGCGAGGCTGGGGCTGAGCAGCAGCAGCAGCCGCAGCCGCAGCCGCAGTAGCAGCTTTGGCCGATGCCCGAGTCGAACGTGGCTTGGAAACCTCTTCGTGACTAAGAAAAGTATAAGAAAAGAAAGAAAAAAATGAATATAAATGAAATCAAACTCACCCGACAAGGTCAAGTCCACCCTCACGGGCCACGACTTGCTTGAGAGGCTTTGCTGGGGCATTAGCGGGCCTATATGATGACAGCGATAAGCCATGATAGTTTCGGGTGTGTTCCGAGGGGAGAGGAGGAGGCAAAGGGGGAGATTTCGGCGTTATTCGTGTTTTTCGGCGCAGGAAATGGTGGCGGTGGTGAGAAACCATGGTCGGAGAGCGAAGGGGAGGTGGGCATATGCAATGACATCATTTTGGTGATGTGGGATGTTGTTTTGGTGAGGTGAGGAGGTGGCGGCGACAACCGAGGAGGAGGTAATGGTGAGGGGGAGATTTTCGCGTTGTGCGCATTTTTAGGCATTATGAATGGTGGCGGTGGTGGAGAAATACACCCGAGTGGTGCATGGGATGTGGATGTGTGCAGTGGGGTTGAATCGGCAATGTGGGGAGGTGTTTCGAGGACAGCAGAGCAGGAGGAGATGGTGGAGGGGGAGATTTTGGCGTCGTTCCCATATTTGGGCATGGTGAATGATGGTGGTGGCGAGAAAACATGGCCGGAGGGCGCAGGGAGAGTGCGCGCATGCAACGCGACCAAATCGGCGATGTGGGAAGGTGGTTTCGAGGGGAGGGGAAGTGGTGGTGGTATAGTACGAATGATGCTGTCCTGGAGTAGCACNAAAGGACTCAGTAGGCAATGGGGAACCCTGCTTGGGGGTACGTAGAGAAGACAGAGGGTTGGTTGAGGCATTTTTGGAGTGCTGCCAGGCTTGCTTCACAGCGACCGAGCCTGATGGCAGCTGTGCCAGCTGTTCGGCCTCAGATGCAGGAATTGGATGTGAAGCAGACTTGTCTGGGGGTAGAGAAGCGACTATCATGTCGTAGGCTGAAGGAGCCAAATCTACCAAGGAGGCATCTAACTAGACAAAGTAACGATCCATCAGACTGAGATATGACGTTTCTGAAGAGCACACACTTGGAGGGGTTCCTTGCATTGTTGACAAACCAGGCCATTGAGACTCATGGTCGTCCTCGGTGGTAAGCTCACTTGTGGTAAGTGGCAAGGCTGCGTAGCCCCTGTCTCTCGTAAGTTGATCCACCTTTGCAAGAAACTCTGCGAAGTACGGCGACGCGACCCATCGGCTTCTCACCCATCGCCCTAGTAAGTACTGGCCATGTACCCCAATCGCACCACAACTCTCTTCACGGGTCGTTTTTGTATGAATTACACATGGCTCTCGCGACTTGCGCTGGACATGAGTTCAAAATGACCACCTTTATATGTAACCACGGATCACCATTTGCCTTCACTCAACACCGCAAGACCCCCTTCATCCCCAACACATTTTCCCCACACACTCTCTTCATCCTCCAGGTTCGTGCTCTTTTGTGCTTTGTAGCATGGATTAATGCTCACGTTGCTTAGATGTCCACGCGCTTGTTCGCCCTCATCGTCGGAATCGACTCTTACCAGTCCGGCTCCGTCTGGAACCTGGAATCTTGCGTCCAAGACGCGAAAAATATGTATCGATGGCTTACACACGACCTCTGCGTCCCCAAGGACCAGATTTGCTTGCTTCTGGATCGCAAAGCCACCAAGGCCGCTGTCGAGGACAACTTCGTGTCCCATCTCATCAATAACCCAGCTATTCGACGCGGCGACGCCATCCTCTTCTACTTTGCTGGACACGGTAGCAGCATGGCTGCCCCGAAAAATTGGATGGAAGGGGACATACGCGTCGTTGACTCTGCACCCGTCGAAGTCTTGTGCACCTACGATTACCAGACAAAGGTGCCCACTGGCAGCCGTCGCATTCCTGGCATCTCCGACCGTTCCATGAACGCTCTGCTCTCCTCGTTGTATGAGGCGAAGGGTGATAATATCACGGTCATCCTCGACTGCTGCTTCACACCTCGACAGACCAAGGAAATGATACGCCACCGACGCCATTTGCGCTGGACGCCTACGAAGAAGCTCGATTCCAACGACTTAATCGACGGTTTATGGCCTGGTGCCCGAGGACGCAAGTTCAATCGGAGCAATTGCTTCTATCAGACTGGGTCCCCTTCCCATGTTCTCATTGCTGCTTGCCGTTCAGGTGAGGGTGCCGCGGAAGGGAAGGATGGTGGCAGGTTGACTTCCGCCCTTCTGGAAGTTTTCACAACATTCCCAGTCCACCGTCTAACGAATACTCAACTGGTTACCCAACTAGCCGCCATGGTCTACAACAATCAAGTCCCTCTTTGCGCAGGCCGCAATCGTGATCGTCTCCTGTTCAACGGCGTACCCTTCATCGCAGATGCACGGTATATCCCCGTGAGGCAGGAGACTCTCGACGGAAAAGACGAGAAACTCCTTCGAATAGAGGCCGGTTCCGTCCACGGTATTATTCCCGGTAGCGAGTTCAGTCTGCATCTTCACAACGTCAGGGGCTCACCCAATGCTGCGCTAACCAACGTTAAGGTTGTCTCCGTGCACCCCACGGCGTCCTATTGCTCAGTACCCACTTCCAGCTTCATCCCGCGTCACGCATGGGCTCGAATGCTCAAGTGGAACAACCGGCCCTCATTTCGTGTCCACCTCCAGAAGACTTGCTCGGCCTTCCTTCGTTCCTGGAAACTCTGGAGAAAAATACCCTCCACCTCCAAACCGGGAGCTAGCTCTTCTTCGACAATGAGTATGTTGCGCGTTCGTCCCAGTCAGGCAGACATATCTTTGGGCTTTTCTGGGCGTTCGACAGTAATCACACACCATGACGCTCCCTTGCTCCGCAATCAGCCTGTAGTAAAACTTGGGCGTGCCACCAACGTGCTCGGTCTCCTTGATAACGCTGCTCGCTTTCATCTCCACCTCCAGCGGCATAATCCTGATAACCCATTTCGCAATCTTGTCACCATGGAACTTTTCAAGCTCGATCCAGGCTCTCATAAACGCATTGGGAGTAACCTCTTGATCGGCGACGACGTCAATATTGAATATGAAAAGAATGCTCTCTACAGCGTTGTCGTCCATAACAAATCGGACGTCCCATTGTGGCCTTCGCTTGCGTACTTGGATCCCAACTGCTATGGCATCACTATGCTGTACCACCCAGATCCTCAGGGTCCCGTACCGCTTCCTATTTCTGGTTGCCTTGAGCTTGGTACTGGAAAGTTCGGATCAAAAGCACTCTCCTTCAACCTCGGTCCGGAGAAGGACATGAAGTCTGGCTTTCTGAAGCTCTTCGTTACCTCGTTACCTACTCCGATGGGAATCCTGGAGCAGGGGCCGTCTCCCTCGCTTTTGGGTTCGGCTATTGCTGAGATGGATTCCTCGTATTGGAAACTCGGCCGCCCCAGGATGCCTAACGCTGATCTCTGGGACGCCTTCCGCGTTTCTGTCAATGTGAAGAGAATGGCATAACCCATGGCCACATCCCCTCTTTGATATACTATATACTCTACTATACTATTTACGCAACTATGTCGTGCCTAATTATCGCGTATTGTATACATAACTGTAATATTATATATCGTTAATACCTACTTAGCAGTGAGTATCCTTCAGGTTTCCTCGGAGTCGAAGTCTAAACCTCGGAATCTCGGTGTTGTGACCTGCGACCCTGTTCCACTTCAAGCGCTTGACAATGACTCAGACATTCGACGTCTACGTTCACCTTCAACACATCAAAGATCGGCTCAATATCTCATGCTCCAGCTTCTCGAGCTAAATGGCGTCAGGCTCTCAAGAATCGGCGAGTCTCATTAGACGTCTTGCTGGTCCTTCTATCGGGAAGGCGGGGTCAGTACCAACCCACTCCACTTCGTCTCGCAACTTCAATGAACGTCCGCGTCGCTCCCAATTAGGCTCGCCAAGGATCAGACAGAAATAAACCGTATCATCGCTGAAGCTTCTAAAGGCTCAAAATTCTATGAGGTATTTATCTCGAGCGTTGTTCAGACGGTCTTATGTCCTCTAACACGTCCGTGCCAGAATGAGAAGAAGAAAGACAAAGATCTCACTGAACGTATCGCGCGTATACTGCACCTTCGTCAACAAGCCCTCAAGGGAGTCGATATTTGTGCGCATGCCCTTGTTCAATACGCGTGATGCCATGGCTTACTGGTGTGGTTTGTAGCCAAGGTTGAGCGAGCTGTTGACAAATTAGTGCGTCTACACATTCCATTCGCATTTGAAACGTTGCCCGACTCATAGGCCGCCCGCATAGATCGTCGAACTCGAAGGCGACCGCGATTTGTCCCAAGTGATTGTTCATTTCGACATGGACGCGTTCTTTGCCAATGTCGAACTCTTGCATAACCCTTCTCTGAAAGGCAAACCTTTCGCAGTGCGCTCTCTTCTAATTTCAATGCATCCTTGTGTCAATGGTTGAATCTTAGGTTGGAGGCGGAGTCCTTAGTACTGCTTCGTATGAAGCAAGGAAGTTCGGTGTGCGGTCAGGCATGCCCAGTGCGTCTTTTATTCCCCTCTCTAAAGCTGCATGAGCTGATCTTGGCCACAAGGCTTCATCGCTAAGAAGCTATGTCCTGAACTGATTCTTCTGAAATCGCATTACGCCTGGTATCAAGAAGAGTCTGACAAGGTGTTTTCAATACTCAGGCGATATGACCCAAATTTATCAGCTGCTGGTTGTGACGAAGGATACCTAAAGTGAATATTTCATGTCCCTTACTTCCAATATCAACGATATATTTATCCTTGCGTCAAGTATCACTCCTTACCTCCAAAAACATGGTCTTTCAGCGGATGATTGTGTCCAAGAAATACGCAAAGTTGTCCATGACGAAACCAATCTCACCGTTAGTGCCGGGATCGCGCCCAACAAGGTATGTATCACCGTTCTCAAAAGGGTGCCTTTGATATGCTAATGATTCACGGCAGATGATTGCGAAAGTAAGCATCCGGTCGTTGTTCACGGGGGGTCAAGCTAACATCTGCCATAGATCTGCTCAGACAAGGTGAAACAGTGTTCCCATCGTCTATCTTCCCTCTCGTACTAAACACACGCTCAGAATAAACCCAATGGCCAGTTTCACATACCTTTCGAACGCGAAACGATCATCACCTTTATGCACGATTTATCCATACGTAAGGTCCCAGGAATCGGTCGCGTAAACGAGAGGCTACTGGAATCTGTCGGGATCAAGGTATAACACCCATTTACTCCCACACGAATCTTTCATCATCTCTGATCGCATCCCAATGTTCAAAGACTTGTGGCGACATACATACCCACCGCGCGACACTCTCCCTCATGGACAAGCAATTTGGCTTACGGTTCTTACTCCGCACGTATCTCGGTATTGCCTCAAACATTGTCGAACCCTACGATCGCGAAGAGAGGAAAAGTATCGGTGCTGAGAGGTGAGCATTTCCCGACATCTATTGGATTTATTGAAGACGTCATTCCTAGGACTTTCTCGACCCTATCGTCCATAGAAGCCATCCACAGCAAGCTGGAAGAAGTAGCTGCAGACCTTGAAGAAGACATGCAAATAAATGGATGGACTGGTCGCACCGTAACCCTTAAATTCAAGCTAGATACCTTCCAAGGTGGGCATCCTCATCACCCATGCCATTTAGTCGGATTTCGTAAACCGTGATTTCATTCAGTCTTCACTCGGGCAAAGTCTCTTGACCGATGGATAAGCAAGAAAGAAGATCTTCTCGCTGTAAGGTGTTTTCCTCTTCTCCCAGTCCCACTGAAGCCTGAAGCCGATCAATGACTCTAGGTCGGTAAGGAACTGCTCGCCCCCGAACTTCCTGTCAGCATCCGACTGATAGGTCTAAGAGTTACTAAACTCAAAGACCTCAAGGATTCGTCGTCGGGGATCAAGAAGGTGCGTACCTGAGGTCTTTTTCTTTCCTTTCGCAACTGATCAGATCGTAGTTCTTCACGGTCTCGTCTCCTGTGAAGAAAGGGGAATCATCAGTTTCAAATCAGACAGAATTTCCTGTTGCGCGTGATGCTGAACAAGCGCAATACGAAGATTTTATGCCTGGGTTTCATGAACAAGACGAAGCCGATCTTCCATCCACTCAGCCTCAGGAAGACGATGAAGAAGCAGCAGATATACCTCTTCCAGCATCACATCGCACCTTCGACGCGTCGGTCAGTCAAAAGCCGAAAAGTACTGGTTCGCTTGGGCCTCCTCGCAAGGCGAGACATTCGCAAAACCTTCGCCACTCCGTTGGACCAGATGAAGGATCCACAAAGCATCCAATCTGTCCTATATGTAATGAAGCTATAGCCACCGATAATGAAGGTCTAAACGCCCACATCGACTATTGCTTGAGCCGGGATGCGATCCAAGACGCCCAGCAAAATACACAGTCGCGTACTCGAGGGACGGGAAAAGAATACGCTATAAATGGACACAAGAGACTGAAGTTGCGCCCGGACACCTAGTTGTTCGGGAATCCTCTATTCGTTACGCTTTATGGTATCGCCCGCACGACATCCCGACACCACCTTCTATGTATCTCAAAAAGTATGTATCGATAGATTTAGACATATGGACCGCGTTCAAAGTTTTCCTCTGTGCTTCTTGAACGTTGCTTGAACGCCGAGACCAGCCTTGATGTCCTCCATACACTTTTCATCAATCTCCTTGCCCTTCGTAGCTATTTCCACGACTTTGTCAACGAGGTCTTTAGGAACACAAACGACACCGTCTTCGTCGCCAACGATGTAGTCGCCAGGATTGACTTCGACCGCCGGGAATCGATAGGTGTCTATATCGACAGATACTGGGTATTGCGCTGTAATTGTGAGTGGGACGTTGATCGCCGAGGGGCGGGTGAACGGGGATTGTCCCAGAGTAGAATGGGAGCCAGCGAAGACCGGAAATTGAGCCGCCCGATGCTCTTGGATATCTCTACAACGGCCAGATATCACAACACCCAGAGCAGAGCGACTTTGAGCTCCAGCGGTCATAAGCCCTCCCCACACTGCGTTCTTCGCATTGGCTTTGAAACGGATTAGTGACCCAAATCAAAGAAGATGTAGCCATTACACGAACGAGGGGCGTTAATTACGATCACAGAGCCTTCCGGAATCGTATCTACGAAGTGCTTCTCCAACTTCGGGGCTGCCTTATCCGAAGCCAGGACCATCTGAACCGTGTAGGCTGGACCACAGATCCTAGTAGCTGAGGGTGGGGCTGGCGAGACCATATTTATATCTGGGATGTATCCACCCGTTTCCAGACCCAATTTTATAAGAGCATCTGAGATTTCGCAAGAGGAGAACGACGAGAGGGCCATAGTTGAAGGAGGGAGGGGATCTTATCAATCTTATCGCTTCAACAAGATGATCGCGTTCCCACGCACTGTGGCCTCGAAATGCATCCACCCTGGCAGAGCTTGGTCCCACAGAGATCTCGTTAATGGCCGCCAGACCACCTCCCGCTCGTCCTCATATCGGAATAAACCCCCAGCATAGTTTCTCTGGCGCAAACTCAACTAACGAATGGGCTGAAGACGACGCCTGGGACAGCACTTCTGACTCGGAGTCGCCACGACAGTCTACCTACTCATATAACCGTGGCCAGGGCTCTACACCAAAGCCCGTTCCTCGACCAGCGCACAATACTTCATCTTCTACCCTCGCCTTTTCTTACACTCATATAAGTCCGCCCAACGCAAGTTCGTATCCACCTCGCAATGGGTTACCCGAAGAAGCCAAGGAATCTTCCTTGCCGGACGCTAAGAGTGGATGGACCATAATTAGGACTTCGCACGATAGGAACAACGAGAAGACCGCTGTTGACGAGGTACCACCGCGAAAGGACGATGCTGACCCCCGGGGCGATGGAGATATCGAGGGAGACTTGATCTTAGGCGATCTCGACGCTGATTCCGTCCCAGACCTTGCCGCTGTCGAGGTCCTGCATAACAAGTCCAGGTTAAATAAAGGCTCTATGCGCTCAGATATTGAGGAGATTTTCCGAGGTACAGTCGAGAAGGTGTCTTCTAGGATAGAATCTAAAGCACAACCAGATCCATTACATGGCATCCAACACCGATCGTCACGGAGAGGCAGAACGTCCCCATTGCCACCAATGCCTAAGTCACATACCAAAAGTAGCTCCACTGCTTCCAACGAGAATACAGAAAAGCTTATGCGTGAACGCTCAATACGTACTAACCGGCGGCATAAGTTTGTTGACTGCCTCACAAGTCGGGATGTCAATGTGGGTAAGTGCCTCGTATCACCTGTCTCATCGTTGACGGTTAGAAACCAATATTACAACCACAGTTGAGTTGCGCAAACTCGCTTGGGCAGGAATACCCGAGGACCTCAGGCCCGCCGCTTGGCAATTGTTACTTGTCCGTCGCGTCGTGACTTCTTGTAACGTTGCTACTCACTTAAGTTGGGTCATAGGGCTATCTTCCACTGCCCACCCCAACGCGTCAAGCCGCTCTAGAGCGCAAGAGGGGCGAGTACAAGTCTTTAGTCGAAGTGGCCTTCGCAAGGGATCGTGAAGGACTGGACCAACAAATTTGGCATCAAATAGAAATTGATGTCCCGCGCACTCGACCTGGCGTAAGGCTTTGGATGCATGCCACAACCCAGAGGGTAAGTTTGCCAATACAAGCGCCACTTTTCGAGTAGTTCATCTAATCTACATTCTTCAGAGTCTCGAGCGTATTCTCTATGTGTGGGCAATTCGACATCCAGCTAGTGGATACGTCCAAGGTATTAATGACCTCGTTACGCCTTTCTTTCAAGTGTTTCTTTCGGCTTATATAGGTATGTATACTCCGCTTATTTCCCCCTCCCTCTCACTTACGCTCCTCTGCATCTAGATTCCGACCCACAGGAATTCGATCCCGCTGAGCTTCCTCAACATATTCTGGAAGCTGTCGAAGCCGACTCATTCTGGTGTCTTTCACGTCTTCTCGACGGAATACAAGATAATTATATCTTCGCTCAGCCTGGTATACAACGGAGTGTTCGACGCATGGCTGAGCTCGTCGCGAGAATTGATGGTATACCCTCCTTCTGATCCACGCCGCTCAATAGTTGATTCTCATTCATCCCTCACTACCAGCGCG
>JAPEVF010000721.1:0-22772 GCA_029747585.1 Pleurotus djamor
GATGGACCATGTGTTGATGGCAGCTGCGTCAGGCAGAATACCCAGATCCCAAAGAAGATTTGCGAGGCCCATTAACTGGTAGGCTCCTTCTTGAATAGATATATCGCTAGACGACTCAAGGGATTGCAGAATTTCGAGTGCTTTGATCATGGTGATGCGCAGCAGGCTCGCTTCGCTGCCGGAATGCGGGATATACGTCCAGAGTTCCAGAGGTGAGCAGTACCGACCATGTGGCTCTTCTGAAGCAAATGTTTGCGACGAGGACAATCGACACAGGGTATTGACTATGTGTTCAATTTGGAGGTGTAGGTATTGGAATTCGATGCCATCTCGAGGGGCTTGATCAAGACACTGGAATGGGAAAGCCGTTTGAATTCTCATCCCCGATCTGCAAAGCAACTATCGACTTACGATAGCAGGCGAGTAACCTGACACATGAGTGTCGATAAGCAAGCGAGCCACCAAACGTTCCATTCTATTCATTCGTGCTCGATTTTCAGTGTTCACAACCAGTAGGTTGTTTTCCATGCGCATTGAAGTGATGTACTACCATTTAGAAGATTAGTTCTTGCGACATGTAGGGAAAAGGAGATAGCGCACAGTAAACCTCCGATGGAATGAAGTAACATGGTCTTTGAGACGGACGATATCACTCTCGATCTCGTTACTTTTGAGCCAAGACACAAAGCCTATCTTCATGGAAGAGAAACGATTGCGGCGCGGTGGGTGTAGTATCAATTGACAACGTTCTAGGACGCTTTCGAGTTCGCTATTGATAGTCTTGAGTATGCAGCAAGTACGACAAAAGGCCATTCCCTTACGCTTTCAGGTTGTCAAGGGAGTTGGTAAGGTCGTAGTCTAGGCATGAACTGTCCAGCACGCCTTCGCGCCGTGCGCACAGCTTGTGTAGTTCGAGTAGTTCGCTGACGACATTCCCGATGAGCTCTCTGAGAGTTTTGCGGTTTTGACTGATCTGTCAAGGAGCTCGTTAGACTCACGCTGTACATGTCAGTGCTACAGCCCAAGAATGCTTACTTTATCTAGAGAAGTCTTGATCCGTTTCGCAATGTCTATGAATGTGACAACGGCTGCGGTGATAGAGAGCGGGTCCATGTCGGACGAAGAACGCTGATCATATACTGTCTAAAAGGCAAGGATGGGTATCGAAGACGGTCGTATTGAGGAGAGGGAAACCTAATCAATCTTTATATGTTGAGAAACCGGTTAGTGCGCACTGCATGAAGAAGGCTGTTTCGTGTTATCGGGAAAGGTAGCGACGATAATCTCGTCAGTGCACACAGCCGTGCAGAACCTTATAAGGGAAAGCCTGCTGCCTGACACTGCGACGAAGGTGGCCTGGAATGTGGGTCTTTACTTCCGCATTTATAACGAACGTACTATCTAGGCCGTCCAAGGGTCTATCACCCCAGTGGGCAATACGGCGTTTCATGGGAGAGCTCGGGGGAATCAGCTGGCGCTTATACATAGAGTATTGGTGGCGAAAGGAAAACCAGATGTGCAGGGGACGAAGAGCAAGGGCATGACCATAGTATTTTGTAGGTGGTGATACTTGGGATCCGAATGCAGTGAGGAAGAGAATGTCTCTTGCACTTTCTCTGTGGCGCTCTATGGGAGGACGGATATTTATAGCTGAGACAAGGCGACATCGAAGCGGGATGGATGGGGAAAGCGTGGATTGGAATGAGGTGAAGGCTAACGGCATTGACCAAGTCACGACGGAGATCTGTCGGAAGCTACACAAACCCACAAAACACAAATATGTCATGCCTACATTATGTCGAAGAAATCCCATTCCATTCTTCGTAGACCCGACTCTTGAGTTGAGGGCGTTTAGATTTCTTTTGTCGAGCGATGTCAATGTCCGCTCCGGCAGCGGTTTTCTTCAGCCCAATCAAGGTCTCGTTAGCTGAGGCAATCAAGGTCAGAGGGACATTCAAATGCAAAGTATTAATGCACTGACTCTCCCCAGCCAACATGTCATCCACGATGGGGCGACTGCCGGATGTGATGTATCTCGTTGATACACCGCGCGCGACCAAGGGTTGAGCGAGCATTCGTTTGAGCTCGGCCTTGAGTTGCGCAGTCTTAGAATTCTGGACTTTGCGGGCGTGCTTTGAGTTGCGCGAGCGCTGGTCGTCCGAATCCCTATACCCTTATAAGCTAGGCAGAAGACATGCTTGTATATCCTTACGAAGCAAACATATCGTCATCAAGCTTGATCTCCATGGCCTCTGCAGCCTCGGTCAGCCATTTACGCTCATGGTTCTCCTTGGTTGTCTTATGATGGGCAGATTCGATCTTTTTTGCAAGTTGAATGCGGGCTTTGAGCTTGTCCAAAATGTTGAGTTCAATGGAAAGCTCAGGAATATCCTCGTCTAGGGAAGAAATGATGGGTGGATCAGAGGATGAGGAAGAAATAAGGGACCTACCTCGCTCAAGGCTGCTCATGAGAGCCCGAACAATTTTGCGCTCCTCTGGGGCGCAAAGAAGCAGGCTGACACCTTCTCTTTTGGCTCGGGCTGTTCTACCATTTCGATGCACATAGGTATCAGCTGTCTTGGGGATTTGATAGTGGATGACGTGATCAATCGAAGGGATGTCGAGACCTCGTGCTGCGACGTCAGTAGCAAGTAACACAGCGTTGGGAGTAGACTTGAATCTACGGAGGATCAGTCACTAGTGAGAAGTGTAACCTGGCGAGCTGACCTATCCAAATTCTTGAGTCGGGCTCTTTGTTCCATTTGAGAATGAATGGGGAGGACCTTGACATCAAGGGTTTGTAATAATGGAGTAAGTCGCCGAATGCCATCGATTGCTGAGAGGAAGACAAGGGTACGACCAGGGTAGCGTAGCAGGAAGTAATAGAGATACACATCCTACAGACGCAACGTGAGCTTATTAACCTATATCGTGCAAAGGCAACAGACCTTGTCATTGGCTAAACACTCGATCTTACTCTCGCGCAAGGTGCTGACGATCCCTCCCTGAGGACTCAAATCGATGACCTGAGGCTCGGGGTCTCGGAAATCGAGACGCTCCAAAAGGTCATCTACGACGCCCTGAGGAAAAGATGTACATAGAAGAACACAAGGCGTACCAAGGGTCGACGCGGGTTCTTCTTTACCCTTCTTGCCTTTCCCGGCAGGGACCTTGGATCGAGGCCTTCGTCTTTTAGATAAATTGTGTTGTAGATTTTTGCTCAAAGTCGCAGAAAAGACGAATGTTTGCAGGTTGTCTGCCACTCGGTGGGCATCAGGACTTGGGTCAGGCAGAGACGGCGCGTCGTTGTATTGGTCGTCGATTTTATCGTCACTACTCCTACATCAGCACATCCAGTCACCCAAAGCGCCAACATAAAACGTACGTGTTCTCCCGAAGAGTCAGGCGTAGGATGTTGTCTAATTCGGCAAAGTGACCTTGCTCGATCATCCGATCAGCTTCGTCCAACACGAGAAATCTTAGCTGTCTTATTTCACGAGCAAGTGATTCATCCTATGAAGTGTATCAGACAGGACGAAAATCCAGAGAAAAAAATTAGTCACATCTTGGATGGTATCCCATAAGCGGCCAGGAGTTGCTACCAAAATATCAACACCACGATCTATTATTCGACGTTGNTTTTTGACTCGACATCCCTCCGACAAGAGAGGTAATGCTCAGCAGCGGANGGGGGCTTGTTTCGAGAAGACTCTGCAACGGCCCGATCCGCGACTGACTGGTACTCAGAGACGCAGTCCTTCAGGTGATTTGTGACCTGAAGCGCGAGCTCGCGGGTAGGTGCAAGAATAAGGGCTTGTAAAGCGCGTTTTTTCTCATCTTGCAAGTACGGAGGCGATCCAGGATTGGAAGATTGCTTTTCGGAGATGATATATTGCAAGATTGGTAGGCCATACGCAAGAGTTTTTCCGGAGCCCTACAATTTGTTGTTGAGTGCAAAGTTTCGTGCTAGTGGATTGATGGTTACCGTCTCCGCGACTCCGATGACGTCGCGACCAGACAAAGCATATGGGATGGCTGATGCTTGAATGGGTGTAGGTGATGTGAACTGCTTCAAACGCAAATGATGAAGCAGTATTCCATGCAGCTTGATATTCTTCCATTCTGGGAGACTTTCAATGGCTACAAAGTGGGTCAGGATGAACACTTTCTACGACCAAGAACGGCAAGGGCTCACCGCCATCAGCCTCCTTCATAAAGTCTACCAAGAGGTCTGTGTGAGGACGTGACCGCGTTTGGAGGGATGCCGACGCATTCTCCGACTCCGAAGCAGCTACGGAGTCACCATCCTCATCAACAGGAGCGAGATCAGAATGGTTCTCCGTCTGGTCCCCGGTCGTATCATTGAACACCTTGTCTGAGTACTCAGTTGACTGGAAAATTGAGATGCACGAATGTCATACATTGAAGCGAGCAATTTTTCCACCGTCTGGGCCTGCCTCATATACTACTTCAACACCTTCAACCTCTTCCAGGCCAAGGATCCCATCGTCCCCATCAATCCCAGTGTCAGGCCTCGAGATAGAGCGCCAAGGTAAGGAGTCGGGCGAGCTGAATGTCTTGACTCGAGAGTGTTGCAGTTTTCTCTTTTTCCTTGCGCTCGAGGACTGAGAGTGCTTTCGTTTCACAATTGAAACGGACGTCATCGAGAATAAGAAATTTGAGAGATGGGTTACTTCCACGAATGGAAATCCGCAGATCTGTCACATGACTGACATAGGAGCAATGGGCCTAGTCAGTACAGGGCAAGCTGCCTTACTTGTTGTGTCAACATTTTGATCATCGAGGTCGACGTTTACACTCAGTGGATGAAAGATAGATTTGTTTATCAACAAACATCGTGCAATAGGCATCTCACATCCTTGTTCGAGGTGACCTCGTCAAGATTTCGTGAGGAAGTACTTGCCAATATCGATGTGGTTTGGACCAAAAATGGGACAAAGGATAGATGGTTCTGCGGTGAACTGGAAAACTAGGTAATAGACAGCACGAACTATGGGCATCGACAAGTCCGAAGAAAGCAAGAAAAAAAACAAGAAATTCCATCCGGTAAAACAGCGTCCGTAGTGATATGCAAATAGCGTCCAGTCAGCGGATCAGATAACTCGTAACAACAGCTAGAGCGCAGGCTCCAGCGCAAGCGACAAATCCGAGAGGATAACCTGCGGGATTGTCTTGTACACTTATACTCCATAGCTTCATCGATAACATCAGCTGACATTATGACAAGACATGGGGAGAATACACACATAGCCCCCTAAAATCGGCCCAAAGCATCTAGCCAGACTGACGATGCTTTGAGCGATGCCGTTAGCGAACCCAACGGCATGCGGTGGTGTCACTGTCAACCGTCGCGAGTATCAATAGGCGATCGCATCATCGAATGCATAACACTTACTGTAGTTCAACAAAATTGAGATTGCTGTATAAGCAAAGGTGATTGCACAAAATCTGACAGCTCTAGGGGCGCATCAGGTCGAACATCCCGAGGAGCAAGGAACCGACTTACGTGCTAATCGCGAGTCCTACAAAAGTGGTTAGGAAGCGTTCTTGACAATGGGTATACGTGGATCAACACACCTGCCATGACGATGAAACTACCATCATCGGTCGCACTCGCAAACGGTCGATATAATATCACAGTCAAGTAAGATGGTATGAAAAGGATCGATCCAATTCTAAACATCGCAAGGTGGGAGAAGCGCCCTCTCGGCGGCCTGCACCGCAGGCGGTCATCAGTATACACGATATCATCAATGAGGAGGTAACGCACCCCATATTGCTGTTGTACATATCATCATATGAGCTATCGCTAAGTGACAGAATGATGGGCACAGAGAAACTTACGGATACAGATAAAATTGATAGGCAATTTGAGCAAGACACATCAGAGCAACTAACGAACGAATATTATCAGTTTCCACAACCCGGAGTTGGGGCCGTCCACTTACTTAGTTGAGCAAAGCGACCGGGGTTGAGGTTGAGACCTCCGCCTTGATAATCACTGACGATTCATCAGACCAGATGCAGTTGAAGGCAAAAGAAATCCACTGACGAAACAAGATAGGACATGAAGACTTGATCATGTGTGGTGGAGTGCAAGGCCAAAAGTCCGTACTGCGCAATGATCATCAACGGAAGTTGGTTTGCTAGGGAGGGTTGACTCTCTTGCAATGCCTCGAGATCGCCGACGCTCGATTCGGAAGGCTGTCTGGATTCAGTGATAGGAGGAAGAACATCACCGATGTGGGGAGATTCCAGCTCAGTCCTCAACAGCAGCTGTTGGGCATCTAATACAGCCGATGGCGTCCTGACGCCAGTGTGGGCAAATATCGAGGGTGTCGACATACGGCGGTTCATACTTGTCTCGGAGTTATGCGTCAAGGATGATCGGCTCGGTAGACGAGGTCTTGATGAAGAGGCAAGAGCGGACGTATGTCGCGAAGCCGATTGTCGTGGTCCAAGTGGGGTATCAAAGCGCGAAGAAGAGAGGAGTCGTCCTCGAGGCGAAGAGGGCGATCCGATGACTTCTTCTTCTTCGACAACTTCCTCCTCATCAAGATCCATGTCGAACGGGTCTTCGTTATCGACATTCATAGCCGCAGCGACCCACAAGTCGGCTATATTCGTCACAGCATTCTCATTCGCCATCAACAATCTCTGAGCGAAGTTGAGGTCGCTTCCTTCGCTACTAGACATCGCTCTGCCACCAGCATTCTGACTTCCTCTTCGCCGCAAAGAATGCGCCGCACTACTTCGATAAGAACCTGGGGCAAAGTTACTTCCCAGTCTAGTTCTGAAGTTCCCACTGTAGCCGTAAGCAGAACCATTGGCTCGGCTGGTACGGGAAAAGTTGGACCTCTGATCATTCCAGGAAGGAGTGAGTGTTAACGGCACGCTGGCTTTGGGTGATGTGACCTGAGGAGAAGGGGCTTGCGGGTGTCGGTCCTGCGTACCCCATGAAAGGGATCCAGAGAAACGCTTGGAGATCTTCCTCCTCAAAGACCCAGCGAAGCCTTGAGGTAGATCGTCATCCAGTGGACTTGGAGGGGGCGAATCTTCCTCAGGGATAGCTATGTGAGTGTCAGGCTTCTCCAGCAGGCGAATGGAGCCATGTCGCGGCCCTCCATCGTGACCAAGGAAACAGGCGAGGATCGAGCCTGTAAGAGGAACATCAGTGACAATTTGTCTAACATTGGATGTTGACTTACCAGTAAATGTTATGGCCGCTGCAAGGACGCAGGGTAGCAGATACGGGTACGTAACAAAGAGATCTATGTCTCTAAACACAGATGGCCATTTCACGGCAGGGCGCTCAACTGGTAAAGATATTGGGTTACAACGCATCTAAAGATTCGTCAAATGTCACGCTCACAGGCTCCTCCGATAATCGCCCCGGCCACACCACCAAATCCCCAGCAAAAGCTAGGAATAGCAACGGGTGAGTCACTGTGACGGAAACGTGGGTTCCCAACTCACCCAAGGATAGCATACGCTCTTCCCTCATTACTGGCATCCGTAATAAAGGCCACGGAGCCACGCGCGACACCAACGGCCCCCGCAAAAACGCCTTGGAGTAATCGAATACACAGAGCTTGTTGGATAGACGTGGAAGTGCCAAAGAAAGCGCAGGTAACAGCACTACCAAGTAATGACACAATGAGAACCGTTCTTCGCCCATGCTTTTCAGCAACAGTGGCCTTTTCGAATCGAGAGAGCAAGAATTCAGTCGATATCTCCAAGCACGCCACAAAGCATGCTCACCCAAAGCAGGGAGGTTAGGAACTGAGTCAAGAAGAAACCAGATACTGGGTTGGGGGGACATAAATTGGTGACATACGCCGCAAGAACCTATATGGGGTGCTTACCTATAATCCCTGTCCAAAAGGCTACCTCCGCATCATCGTCGTAGGCTCCAAATCCTGGACATTAAACCAACTTCAGCGGTAGTTCACGCGACTGAACATCCTCACGTACCTTTAACCATAAATAACAAGAACGGTGTCGAAACATTTGCTGATAAGAACTCTCCCAGCATTGTCTAGTTTAAACCGTTGAAGGAATGTACATTTCGATGAACTGTCGTAGAAGCGGCTCACGTACAATGGATAACACTATCATAGATAACACCGGTAGCGGGGTTGCGTACACTTCTCCAGAGGATTGCATCACGGTAGGCACTGGCGGTCGTTCACTGGATCCCCCTTCACCGTGATCACCATCTTCATCCCTCCGCAGGAAACTTGGTCGTCGCAAACCACCGAACGAGAGGCGTCCGAGCAGACGACCCGAAGGCGATGGTTGATTCTGGGATGGTGCATCCTCTTCTGGGGTGCCTTCTTCTATACCGAATACACGTCTAGGCGGGTTTGGAGTCATAGTGAATTCATGGGGGTGTCAAAAGTGAGCGCGTCGGCGTCAGTGTCGTGCAGGGTCGGTGTCTGTCGCTGTGCAGTGTGCGCTTTCTACTTACTTAGGAACAATGACGCAAGGATTCTCACAGTCACAAAATAATTCTCACAGTCACAATTGTCGTGGTATTGCATGACTCTTCAACGTTCAACGTTCAACTTCTATGTAGTAATAGGCAAGTACTCTAATAGGGAAGCCGCGACAAAGTCGCAATGCCATCGAGGTCGTCCCCGATGACTCGGTTATTACATAACCTGTTATGAACTTGCTAAAAACTGTTCTTTTCATAACACTGGCGTTTTTCCTCCGAGCTCTAATTTGAACTGAGTACGAAGTTGAAGAAGTCTCACTACTATAGTCTAACTAGGTACTAGTAGCCAGGAGCTCAAGCCAAGTCAAGGACCAAATATGTATGGCCGGTGTAAGACTCTTGGGTCACAGGATTAAGCGTTGAAGAGAAAGTGAACCATAATTTGTTGGTCGGAACGCCAATAGCCTTGAGCGCTTAGTGAGCGCTTGAGCCCCCGCCGTTCAATATTTCAATAGTCAACGTTTGATTTCGATCCCCTCAACTTTTACGCCTTCGTCTGCACGCCGGAACTGATGCCGGTTGTCTTTCTTCTGGTTTTGAGTTCCTGTAACTGAAATATAGCCACATTCTGGAGGACTAATTGATCAATCATCTAGTGCGAGTCGGTGGTTTGCTGTCTGGTAGTGTCTGGTGCGCCGCGGGCCGTATGTTTGATATCATTGATATAAGAATGATATCAATATCAGCAGGCCTCGCGATTCGACTCTTGTGGCTACACACTCCCCCGTCTGCGTATGTGCCTACATCATTCCAATCTCGATCCGGACCTCGCAATCCCGTCGTTCCCATGTCATTTCAACCAAAAGGCTAGGCATCCTGTTCTCCCTTTCTCACCGTTGTAAGTTATGTTTTGAATGTTATATCGCTTCGATTCTAACCTATGATCCGTTAGACTTTCGTTGATAATTTTTGCGGTTGCCGTGGATAGCACCAGGGCAAGCTAAACCCAAGCCTGCCCTCCTGCTTGCAGGGCTCCGGTTATACGGCACGTCTATTCACACATTATGTAGGACAAGCTCGTGAAGAAACGTGAAGAGGATAGAATCCTCCTAATGTGGATCGTAATATTCATCGTCGCGTTGGGTTTAGAAAATACCCTTTGCCGTGTTTTTCAATCGATCTACACCCGAATGTCCCAGGGGCTGTCAAGGTGTGTCCGTCAAAGGCACCTCATTCATATGTCTCCATTAGTTTTCGAGCTCATACGCTCCCTAGAATCCGAGGCCATTCCCTCCAATCTCCATGATAATGTCCCTCGCAAGATGCCGCAGCTGAGCGTGGATCCGAGTCGCGTCAATGCCCCCTCTCACCGACTACGTTGGTATGTTCTTATTGTTTCCCATCCGGCGCCAATAGCCACTTGGACTCAGTGAGTACTACGTATTTGACTGATGTGCTGGACTACCATTGTTCTACCCCTGCATGGCTCTCCATTCTACGCGGCACCCGTCCAAACTGTCCCCTACGGATCGCGTATGGCATCTGGATATCCGAACCCCCATCCGGCAGCTATTGCATAGTGGGGCTTACCTTGCCGTCGACTCGCTTCGAGATTCGCGCTTCACAACGCTAGACGCAACGGCCTCAATCTCGGGCTTCGTGCTTTGGTTTCCACCCAAAATTTCTCTCGGGTGCGTGTGACTATTCTTACAATGTAGCGGAAGTATTATCGACCAAGTTGCATCTGATTGGAGCGTGGAAGTTTGTCGGACAGAAATCTAATTGGACAATGTCCATCTACGCCGAGCGTTTCACTAAATATGGGTACGTAACAACGTGGTGACCTCAAGCGTAACTTGTCCGGTTGGCGGCCATAGGAAACCTCGCGAGGGTCGTGTTTATTGACCCGAGAAAAGGGCTTGCCAAGCGCCAAAGGCGATTGTCTCAAGATGACTCTGTTATATCTCATACATTCAACCCTTCCAGCTTCCTCTTGATTCGACGGAATCTTTCGAATCTCGCCACCATGACGGAGTGTGAGTTCTGGAACAATAACGGCGAGCAATAAAATATTCTTTGTGAGAATGTGATAGTTCCCGGCCTTACGCTTTTCGGGGCAGTTCTGTGCATCCTTCCGGCGGCGCTGTCCATAATTAGTTGCTAAGGCCAGAGTTTTCCAGGGACAGCCGGCGTCGGAACCGAGTCATTTGTCTGTGTTTGCACTTATGGTAGCTGTGATTTTTTGATCATCGCTCTCTGCTTGTCGCTGCCACTACGCACCATGCCTCGATGAAACCTGCCTTCTTGCTACGAACATATGATGCCCAATCAGCCAATGTTTCTTAGTTCTGGTTCCCCTGCTGAAGACCCCGTCGGCCTCCGTCTCTGGTTGGAAGCCTTCGCTGCCAGCGTGCGAACCCAGATCAGTTGGATCTCTATACACGCGTAGTTTTTGCTGGATCTCAATTGAAAAGGACTGGTTCTGGCTTGGTTTCTGACGGCTTTGCCCTGGTACAATACTCGGGTTGTGATAGATCTCCATTGAGGTCCTGCGCGAGTCATGGAAAAGGTTATATATTTTATGTACAATATAGCCTTGGCTGTGCCGACTTAGATCTTGACCGAATCTTGCGCGTTATTTGTCCAAGGCAAGCCTGAAACCCTGTTGTCAAAGCGGACCGATGGTTTAGCTCTTTCGTTCCTCCCCTCACTCGTGGCCCAGATCCCAGATCCTCCCCTACCACTCGCCTGTGTGTGTATAAAGCTGGGCTCCCTACTCTCCTTCCTGGCATTCTCTCATCGCCCCCCGTTCCCGGCTTCGCTGAGCGTCTCCCTCTGATCACACATCCTCCTCGCCATGTCCGCTATACCTTCTACTTCCTCAGCACCGTCCCCGCCTAACAAGATTATCCTCCCCGACCTTGTTTCTCACTGCGACTTCAAGATTCGATGCAATCGCTATCGTAAAAAGGCTTCGTCAGAGTCGAAACAGTGGCTCTTCCGCGGGGACAACCTCACAGGAAAGAAGCGCGACGCCTACCATGGACTCAAGGCTGGGCTATTGACGTCTATGTGCTATCCCAACGCCGGCGCGATACAGCTTCGGGTCTGCTGCGACTTCATGAACTATCTGTTCCATCTCGACAATCTGTCAGATGACATGGATAACAGAGGGACCAAGTCGACCGCTGACGTAGTTCTGAACGCCCTGTACAACCCAGAGATGCGTCAGACGAAGCGTGTAGGGAAAATGACTAAGGAGTACGTGTCCTCTCTTCTCGCTAAGCCTCCTCGGTAACTAAACGCAAACTCCTCAGCTACTGGCGGAGACTCATTCGCACAGGCTCGCCCGGCGCGCAACAGCGGTTCATCGAGACTTTCGACTTCTTTGTGAGTATCCGCCCTTCTTCGTTCTATCCACAATCTCTTACTAATAACCTATACTTAGTTCCAAGCCGTATCTCAGCAGGCGCAGGATCGTGCTGAGGGTGTCATTCCAGATCTCGAATCCTACATCGCTCTGCGTCGCGATACGAGCGGGTGCAAGCCTTGCTGGGCTTTGATCGAGTACGCCAACAACCTAAACATCCCAGATGAAGTGATGGAGCACCCCATTATTCGCAACCTTGGTGAAGCTGCGAATGACCTCGTCACATGGTCAAACGTAAGTGCCATCCCACAAAGCCGCGTAAACCGCGTGTAACTAATTTTATTCTCGTTTTCTCTCAGGACATCTTCTCGTACAACGTCGAACAATCGAAGGGTGATACGCACAACATGATCCCCGTGGTGATGCACGAGGAAGGCCTCGACCTCCAGTCCGCTGTGGACTTTGTTGGACAGCTGTGCAAGCAGTCGATCGATCGTTTCAATGAAGACCGTGCCAACTTACCTTCATGGGGCCCGGAAATTGATCGTGACGTTGCGATTTACGTTGGGGGCTTGGCTGACTGGATTGTCGGTTCGCTACACTGGTCATTCGAGTCGGAGCGTTACTTTGGCAAGGCTGGGCGCGAGATCAAGAAGACTCGTGTAGTGAACCTCCTCCCCCGTCGTTCATGATCGTAGCCTATGGTTTGAAACCTTGAGCTTTCACTTCAACACGCCAAGGTGAGTTTCATTGTAACACGTTCGCATTTGATCGTAATTGTGGCTTACAAGCGTTACCTACAGTCGACCTGCTATGCCTTCATCCTCGTGATATGCGAACCATTACAAGCCACCGACATGCGACCTTCCATGCCAACTTGTACATACAAAATGCCCCTCCATTCACCATCATCTGCGACCCCCACACAGCCTACCCACCTGTCATTCACATTGTATCATATTCAGCCACATTCATTTTCATTTCTATCCGGGATTCTTGTACACTCTATTCACCACTCCTTTCGTTTCCTGCACATGGACATTTCGCATCTTAACTATACATATTTATCCATTCGTTTTCGTTCTTTAATCTCTTTTTATTGATTCGCATCATACCTTACTGGGTTTGGTTGGTCTTTATTCCTTCATTCACCATTACCTATGCCTCCCATTATTTCGGCCACGCAGGGGATCTTAGAGCATTATCCTGGTCGTGTTGCCCATACTCTAGTAGTATCAATATTAGTAGTAGTAGTACTTAGCCACATCAACATCACAAACTAGTCCAACATACGTAGTCATTTTTCTCAATAACATCACAGCCTTCGTTCACGGCCTTCGTAGAATTGATGGCAGTAGGAATGCATCAGAGATGGCTGACGGAGGACGACCTCCCGATGCATTATTCTCGTACACAGGCACACGTCGTCTGGACGTCCATGGAGAGCACCCCGGAACTTTGCGGCTCCTCCCGCCCATATGTTATCCTGATACGCGTACGCGCTTTGGAAACTGCTCCTCTGATAAATCATGGACTTGAAATGATTCAAGTTGACTTTCTTATTGTTGCATTTCCAGGAACCTTCCGGAGGAGCCACGGAAGCATATGCCAACCTAGATCAAAGTTGCGATCATGGTAGCAAATGCAAGTGAGTGACACCCCCCNTCCGTCTCCGGGACTCGTTCAGCGACGGAAACAAGCGATTAAACCATGTATCGTTGATCCGTCAACCCTGGAAATCGTTCACAAAACCAGTGCGTCGTCATACGTGTATTTCAGGCTGTAAATACAATTTCAGGTTCGATCATCGTTTCGAATGTACGAAAACTGCGGGCGACCAAGTATTTCTTAATTAGGAAAGTTTTACGCCATGGTCGATTTAGGAGGGGAATCGCATTTCCATTACTTGGGCGCGACGGCGTCGTGGGAGGTGCGCGCGCGACTCACGGTGTGATGTCTATATGAACGAGCTATAGCCCCAGTTCGACAGGAGTCAGTATGTGCGGAGTTACCACGCGGTAGGGTGGTTTATTTTACCAGCATCCCCTCCTAAAATGCACCGAAATGAGTCAGTTATGTGATTGGCGAAGGGGAGGGCATGGGAGAACATTCAGCCTATTACACGGGGTAAACGACAGACAGCTAAGAATACCGTGGAGTTGAACCAGGGGTTCCGGCATAGTGTCGTTTGAGGGTCTGAAAATGTGGTATGGATGAAAGAGGGCATGTAGGTTCCACAAAAGCACAAGCACCGAGCCCGGACCCAAGCGAGGTAGGGTAAACAATTGAAAGCAAAGAGCCTATACTTGCCCATACCGGAGTGGGCCGTGGCAATCATTTTCCACCGGTTTGACCGGCGTATGAGGTTGACGCGGCGAAGCTGGTGTTCACTGTCTAGAGGTAAGGACAGGCTTGGCTACAGGATGAGCTAGTGGGATTCGTACCATGAACAATTGACAATAGCTCAACTGCATAATCGCTTCATAGGATTATCAGAAATTGCATCGATAAAATCAGAATACATACGGTCGGCGTCCTATGTCACAGCGACTAATTGTTCATGACCCGATGAGGGAAACTGATAGTATAACTGAAATACCGACTCCACTGGTTTAGCGGCGCCCGGTGAGCGTACAATTGAACACTTCACCCAAATAGCTCCACTAGACGTAAAGCCAGCCATGGACTATCAGCACCTGAACTTCATTTGCGACGCTGCCCGGTCTAGGTAGGTTGCCAGTATGGGTGACCGATCCCACCAAGGGAGAGCGACGTCGCAGGTGTAGTCATCTCTGCTTAGCACTCTTGCTACTAAATTGGCATTCAATGGTTGTCGTCGAGGAAAATTTTCGTTGATCCGTTGCAAAGACACGGCGCATCCCAGGTTGGATGATTCCGTATTTGTAAAGCCTGTAAGGGGATGGGATACACAGTCAATGTATGACACTCAAAGTATCAATGATCGCACTTTACAGGCGCACCGTCGTACTCTGACGCGCCCATCCGGGTATGTCGAGGCTGAATCGAGCGGACGCGCGTGCCTGTGTGTTCATCATCCACATCAGATGCAACCCACACGGAGAAGCGCGTGAATGCGGCTTGTCTTCGAGGACTGAGTCGAACTTGTGCGCTGGCCTGTTGACAATATCCTGTTCTAGACCATCCGCAGTACCCATCCAGACGTGAAACCTCCGCGGAGCAGTCTCATGACTCTCATCCCTCTGAACGGGGATCACAGCTATGGAGCTAACAGCCTGACGACAAGACTGTTGGTCAGACAAAACCTGTCGTTGCAATAAGAGATGGAATCAAGATACAGCGAGGAGATTGCGGGGGAGATTCATTGGTTTACGTTATTGGAGACGTTGAACTGCCTCGAGCTTGATGATACAAGGGGAGGGGCATGTTCGCGGGATGATAGAGTGCCTGGAGAAGATCAAGAGATTTCATCAATCGCGGGAGCTTCATCAAAGCATTCAGAGACGGGAGGAATGTTCAATTGAGCTTGAGCCGGTGTTCTAGTAGATGTTGATGAAATATATCGTTCCTTTGAGGCCAAGCACGGTGTTGCTCGAGTCGTGGTACTGAGAACCGAGGGCTCATTGGCTTGATGGAAGGGACAGCCATGCCATGTCTTCCTTTGGATATAGGTAACGGTCTGGTCCGGAACATAACAGAACCATGACGTCCACCGATTGACGGTCTTCATGACTGGCTCGACGTGAGCGTGCATAAGTTCGCCCGCTGACATTGGCAACTTCACTGCAGCGGAGCGTCCTCTTGCCTTCCGCCGTGGCTTGTCTCTCTTTTGCCTCTCGGTGTTAGGCCGCTGCATGGGCTTGCTCTATCAGCCCGCGAGGCTGCTCTCAGTCAATAACCTTGGGTAGATTGGGTAAAGGTCTTAGCGGTTTCGGGAAACCTGACCTAAAGCTCACTGTCAATTTGTGAAGATATGTATAACGAATGTGAGACAAACGCACCATGATTTCGTTAGGGATGACGCATGCGATGTGAAGATGGATATCGGGGGGGACAAGATACAATGGATTGTCTGCGCATTTACGCTGGAAAAACGCGTTATTTAAGTCACCTATGTCAGTATTTGAATCGCGTAGAAATTTGGTCCGTCGAAGAAAGTATACTGTCAACCTTCAGTTACATCCCCCTGTCCTCGCTTTCTACCTCGATATCTTCAGTCACCAGTTCCATGAGACTCGTCTTCCTTCTCAAATTCATGGTGTAAGTCATGGTCCAACTTGGTGATCGAACCAAAAGGAGACATGACGCGTAGGCGCCCGAGTTAGCGCTGACGCCAAACCACCAAGGCGACTGTTGGCCGTTAGTTGGCATTTTCGCGCAATTTTCGCGACGACTGGACCAGAGTCTGTATCCTGGACCATCTTCATCGCGACTACTAGGCATTTCCTTCATATTCTTGGTTGTATTAGATTTTTTGGGAGAAAATGTCTCAGGGGGGCTACGAGCGATTGCCAATGTACGCCCGGACATCTTCTGTTCCTCGACAACGTTCTTCTCACCAACCACTAACTGGACCAATCTTTACACCACCTCCTTCGCCGCGACCTTCATTTCCTAGGTCAAGACATGATAACCACGCTTCAACGAACTTTCTTCTTCGACCACGCACAGTGATTCTATTTCTCAAGGTCGCAGTCCCAGCGATCGCAATTGCTGTGATCATTGGGCTGTTGACGTACGAACCCCATGTTGAACTGGCCTTCTACCAAAGGAAATGGATTCAGCAAGAAATCGAAGCACTTGAGCCATTAGCTGGGTGCTTTGACGCAAGCCGCATCAGCTCCAAGTACAACTTGACCGAGGGTGCCTATGGAACGCGGAAAACATCTGTTCAGGCAGGGATGCCTCTAAGAATGGGTCTCGACTGCTATGACTTTGCAGGCACCGTCAAAAATAGTGCCGAGCGAGCCTATCCCGACATAGAACCGGAGGACCGCATCCAATACCACACCTATTGGCGCGTAGATCTCGCACCTTTCGGCCCCCGGCAAGAATGGATGCTCAAATCATACTTTGCGACTCAAGACCTCTCCACGACGCGTCTCATCCTCTGGTCTAACGGCGACCTCAGTACTAATTCCATCCTACAAAAGTACCTCCGACGATACCCAAAGGCCTTTGCATTAAAGGTCGTAGACATACCATCGCTAGCTCACGGAACAGAGCTATCAGGTAGCCCTCTTCTCTCTCAGAAGGACGCCAAAGCATGGGTAGATGGCGACCTTATTCGACTTCTTCTCCTTTGGAACTACGGCGGCGTATGGATAGACATGGATTCCCTCTTAACGAGGGATTTGGATCCATTATTAGAACACGAGTTTGTCACACAGTGGGATTGCTATGGTGAGATCTCCACTCGGTACAATCCCAACGGAACGCTAACAAGCCCCAGACAAAATATACCAGCCGTTTAATGGTGCGCTTATGCGCTTTCGGCAACATTCGCCGTACCTCTGCGAAGCTTTTCACATCATGGCCACGTCTCCCCCGCCGCGCTCGGGCTCCACCGACTGGGGTTCCCTCCTCTACCACAAGCTATGGCGCCGCCTAGTAGCCGAGTCCATCCCGCCCTTCCAAGTCCTTCCTTTCTGCTTCAGCGATGGCCGGTCGTGTCGCTTGGATAACCGCCTGCCCGACCCATTTACCCCCGACGATTCCAAGGGCAGGTGGACTATGGGACTCGGACTAGAAAATGGCGGCGGCTTGGATAAAGTTTTGCAGAAAGTTTTCAGCTTGCATCTCCATAATCAATGGGAGAAGAAATATCCGGCCGGCGGATGGGTCGAAAGGCTGTTGCTGAAACGATATGACGCAAAACTCACTAGCCGAGAGAACTCGGACGAGCTATGATTCTCTGTCATGATTGGACGATGCCTACGATATCTGTTCGTATTCTATGTATTGCTTGCTTGTCCCTTGCTTCCCTAATGCTATCCAGTCGGTTTGTCATCAACGTCTTTACGATCAGCATAACACCGTTGACTCAGCCTCTTGGAAGTCCAGTCCTCTCAACATAAACACCGAGACCATCCCTCCAAGATGCAAACCTACCCCTAATGCAATGCACATAGAGTAAAACGAGACAAGGACATTGGCTCCAGCGCTGAGGCTGACGACCGCGACTGAGGATGATGTTGAAGTACACCACGTCGCGCTCAGGAAATAGTCGTCCACGCGTCACGCTGACGGTGGAGCTCACTACTGTGCGTTACATATATTTTGATTATTGTCTAACTTGATATACACAACGCGTTTGGTTCACAGCCCGTGAACGTCTTTAACCGTCTTCCAGACATGCCCAGCCCAAAGGCCATTGGAACTACCCGCTGGGTCCCTTCCTTCCCCGCCGCTCTGTATGTCCCAACCAGTACTCCCCAATCCTTGATCAATGTGTTGATGTAGCATATCTACCACTTCCGAATGCTCTCCAGGTACGCTTTCGACATACGCCACTTCAGTCTTGAAGAGCGGGGCTAACTCATTCAAGGTCAATCGGTCACCTTGGATCCTGAAGACTTTGTCACGAGTAACATCAGCCGGCTGTTCGGTTAGAACATGGGTGACGAATCCTTCGTGACGCGAGATGTCAGCACATTTCAGTTATCCGGAAAGTTAATCTGAAGAAGTACTAACCAGCGATGTCTTCTTCCGCAGTGAAGCTGACAGGGTGCTCTCCTGAACCAAGGATGTTGATCTTTCCATTCGTCGAGTATCCGGCAAGCCAAGGAATTTCCCCCGTAAAGTACCCCACCTAACGTTTCAATTTCAGATCCATCAGATTCTCAAACCAAATCGCCCATTGTATACGTACGTAGAAACGTGCTGACGGCACCCCGATTGCTTTCAGATGCACTAGAGAGAACCACGTCAATTTCTACTCTATGAACACCATTTCGATAAGATTACATCGACTTACTCGCAAACGTCTCTTTGAGGCCCAACATCCCTTCGGTTCCGCCTCCGCTGGGCATCCCAAATTCCGAGGGAACGAAGAGCTTGACGCCAGATGACTGCGCGGCATCTGCGATACGGTTCTGGTGGACGAATCCCGCGAAACTCAATGTCGAGATGACGACTTCTACCGAGTGTTTGGCTAGAATGGCTTGGATGGCTTCTTGAGATTCGTAGTTGACCTCTTCGACTACGACGCCAAAGGGGAACACTTTTTTGGAAGAACCGCGGGTGAAGACAACGACTTTGACGCCTTTCTCGAGGAGGGCTTTGGCGATAAGGGTTCCGATGCCTCCAGCGCCAACGATTGCGAAGGAAGAGTATGTTGGCATGCTGATCACGGCGAGTTTGGAATGGTTCTTGACGCAACTGTGCTTTGAATCTTCAAATCATGTTTCTTTGACGTAGCCAGCCCGTTAAATATAGAGAGAATATGTCTCCTCGTTGAGCACTATGTACATGATGACCGTATTATGGTTCGAGATATCTGTAATCCCCGGCGTCATTGCTGACCACGCCCGAGGCACTGCTCAGCTATGCGTATTCTGCTATCGCCATCACGGAACAATTGTGGCGCTCGGAAGACGGTGAGCGTGAGCACTCGCCGCATGCGATGACAGAGCGGCTGACAAACTCATTCTTGTGTCATTGCTGCCTCAGATGTTCTCGCGCAAACGATCTTGGTCGGTCCCTGAGTGATCTCATCGGGTACTTGATCGTTGAGCGTTTGAACAATGTATGTACATTGCACATTATTTCCAATAGCGACATTTGGGCTTGAAAGGCTCCTATGCAACGTTGCATACTTCTTGGACCGTCTTCCAATGGTGTTCCGGCCACAGATAATTCGAACTATCAGCTGCGTCCTCCCCCTCTCCCCCTAGTTTCAAGTGCCGTCCCGTGCTCCCGAGCCCTAGTTCAGCTTTCTTTTGCAACGTAGCAGTCACCGCGGGATCCAACCCTGGTATAGTATCAACATGAACAGCCTCCGTCTTGAAAATATCTGCCAGCTCTCTGAACGAGTGTCTAGCTCCTTGAATCCGGAACACCTTGTCTTGGCTGACTTCGATGGGATGCTCCGTCAGGACATGAACGACGAAGCCTAAGTGATAGGAAAACAATAGAATTAGGTGGCGAATATCTGGAATTTATTGAACCCCTTGCGTACCTGCAATGTCTTCTTCTGCAGTAAACGTGATAGGATTTTTTCCTTGGCCAATTATGTTGATCTTACCATTGACCGCGTATCCGGTCACCCAAGGAATTTGGCCGGTGAAGTACCCGACCTGCATCACACGAGGTCAATGGAGAATCTAGAGATCAATTAAGGGCTCGGGAACTCACAAAGAAACGCGCGGAAGGAAGGGCAATTGACTTGAGGTAGCCTAGATGCCGTGGCGTATGTGGAGGAATGTGAGAAGCTCGATGACGATTCTGCATGCAAATGAAACGACCCACGAGCGAACTCGTCTTTAACTCCCCATATCCCTTCGGTATGTCCCAGAGTGGGCAAACCGAACTCCGAGGGAACGAACAACTTGACACCAGCTGCCTTGGCAGCATCCGCGATGTTATTCTGGAAGACGAAGCCAGTGAAGCTCAAAGTCGAGATGACGACTTCTACTGCGTGTTTATCTAGCGCGGCTTGGATGGACTCCTTCGAATCGTAGGTGACTTCTTCGATTATGGCATTGGCCGGGAACGCCTTGTTCGATGCGGACCGCGTCAAGATGACGACCTTCACTCCTTTGGAAATGAGGGCTTCAGCGATGGGGGCACCAATTACCCCTGCTCCAGTGATAGCGAAAGAGGAATACGTAGGAGACATTGCGGATGTGGATCTGCTTTAACCTGCCAATACGCTCGACCATCTTTATAGTTCCCATACCTTACAACTGAGTCGCCTCATTTGCAGAAAGCTGAAACTCGGCGTTGTGGAACATGCGAAATCGATCAGAGGTGAAGCAGAGTTGTCAGCAAGAAGGCCTCTTCATGACAAATCTCTTGTTTATATTTACGCATCGTGTTTCACGATGTCTAATCACGACCATTAACATCGGTATGGGGAGTGATGCAGGGAACGCGACCGCTCGCTACGGAGCTGATTCTTGTGAACTGTCTTTCGCGAAGAAATTTTTCCCATAGTTCAAGAATAATTCATCTCCAGCTTCAAGGTCGACCACTATCGTGTGAGTGGTCAGAGGTAGTCGGGGTGACATTTGATAATTGAATCTCACGAGCGTAGATTCCGAGGTTGAGATCACCATTGACCATCCAAGCTAATCACCAGTGAGATGGGGAAGAAAGGGTAATTTGAAAGTAAGGACTCACTTTCCGTCATGACATTGCAATTTTCATTGTGATTGATGAATCTCACCACACCTCCTGCATATGCGCTATCTATAGAGTCTGAAGAGGCTGCGCTTACTCCGTACAGGTAGTTTCGCTGTTTGTGAAGAGCAAGCCAGCTGTAAGGTTCGAGATCATATCAGTAAACGGAATTTGGTACCGTCCTGGCAGTGAGGACGTACTCTCTAGCAGTAGTAGTCGAGTGGCCGACAGTTTCACCCACGTACTCTACGTGCGCGATAAGAGGGCTGTTAATAGCAACACGGGCTATCGCGACTATGGCTACACACCTCCTATCAACTCGCCTTTGCGGACCGACTCACGCAAAAACAGCCCGGATCCATAGGACGAGGCTCTGACTTCAACAGCCTGAGAAACTCGTGAGAAATCGACGACCTGTGAGGGGCAAATGTGATACTTTGCGCCGCCCGTGTTGAATATCAGAGTTCTCGCAAGTTCGTGGATGCTTAGCTAGAGCACGGTCAGATGGTGCGAATTGGGTTAAAATCGCATACTTCTGGTGAAGGAACGATGAGCGAGATACGTCAAGAATTCCAAGGCGATACTACTTGCTTCGAATTGCATTTGATACACAGTTCCGGATTGCATTCCCTCCGGGCAGCTCGACAAGGACAGGACTCTCGACAGGCATACTTTTCACCCAAGCTATTGGTTTGTAAAGCGCATTTGCACCCGCGGAAGCGCAAAGTACCTGAGGTCATGGATAAGTTACGTACAGTGGCCCTGAACAGGACAGAGAACGCACACTCCTGGGCGCAGACGCAGCGGCGTTCACAGTTTCTTCGTGAGTCATAACAAGGACAACCGCTTCGACAGGGGCCGGCATGGGTGCATGGGCTAGTGCTGAGGGTGAAAATGAGATACAAGGTAAAGTGCGAGCGCGTATTTGAGGATTACTAGTGAAAGGCAGTGTTGCTGTTCCATTCTTGAAAGCACATGAGTTCAAAGGAAGGTTTAACGTGGAAGTATAAAACCATCTTACTTGACAAGACATACGAAGACGAGATACTGGAAGGATTACGCTTCACTCGTCGGCGGATAATTTTTGGGACTAATCTAGAGCGCGTGTAGAATATCTAAAAACCAGAGATGAGTGGAATAGAACGGGTGGAAAAATGTGCCTACCTCGTTACAAGGCTTTCGCATTATGGCTGACATATCGCATGGTTGAGCATCAGGATCCAAGCGGAACAGCGTCTCGAAAAAAGAAAGATCTTCTTCAGACCATTTGCAGTCTGTGATAACCTTCTCGTGGAGGAAACATTCGGGGCCGCATGATTCCGTGCCCTTCAAGCGGAGGTCGCTGGAAGATACCCTTGGCGTGGCTGGATTTGGTGGAAATCTTGACAAAACCCAATGTGGGCTGCAGTAGGCGTGCAAGCAAGACATTCCAAAACAGAATTCAGGAATGTACCGCTCTTTCAGTGTCCCCACCGTGTCGACCGGAGGCAGGGGCTCTTGTGAGAGGGTCTGGTAACCTTCTGGAAAGTCCCTGATTGCGAATGTCAGTGTCGGGAAAAATTGTTGGTATGTCTCCGACCTTTGAATGGTGGCGGTATCGAGCAGCGTCCTAGTGGTTGA
>JAPEVF010000722.1:0-22754 GCA_029747585.1 Pleurotus djamor
ACTGGTCGTTCTAGACGACGACGCCAGGTTCGAACCGAAGAAACGTCAGTCAGTCGCGAGTACACTGTATCGAAGTATCCCGAGATGGCCGATGCCTTCGAGAAGATAATAATCACACCTCTGGGGGGCTCTTGATATGTTTGCTCTTTCCCTGGTGGTTCTTTTGATCACTCATTGCTTCGCAACGCTCTCGCTCGCTTTTGTATGTTGTAAGCAAGTTGTCCTTTGCTTTTACTTCTGGGTTGTTCTGATAAGTAACGTCCAATATGACATGTTAGTTGCCTTCATTGTGCATCTAGCATGTTTTCGTATAACATCATCAACGAGAGGGATGATGCACATCATTCACTCGGTTGCGCTCTCGCACCGCTTATTCAGTCTACTCTATACCCCTGTTTCCCTTCTCACCTTTCATCTTCAATCATCTTTCATCGCGCCGCTTCTCCCCTCGCACACTCCCATGCTCTCATGCTCTCATCCTCCCGTGCACCATGATTGATGATTACCCCATGATCGTGATCTGCTTGGCGAAACTGTGCGTCCTTGATTCGTGGGGTAGATCTGATGCGCCCATACCCACGAACTTGCCTTGAGGTTCGTGCCGAAGGGAATTTTGGCTTGGCATTGGGATGATCCTTCTCACCATGATTAGGTTCAACGTTCTTCGAGATGATATTGAATTGTGTTTACGCGTCCGAATCGAGGGTAACCATCTGCCATACGGAAAGGAATGCACTGTACCGAAGGTGGTGATAAAATAAGGATAAGGAGGTAGAGTAGAATGTGAACGTACGTGCGTCGTGTATATTTTTGTGTTGTGTCTAGGCTGGAGTTTCCGCGCTGATTATTTTTTTTTTTGGTGCCCGTGTAGGGTCCTCCTCCGCACTCCGTGATAAGTTCGAGGCGGTCATGTCGTTGACTTGTCGTTCAATCCTTTCAACGCCGCCTTGGTTGGTCTTCTGAAGTCTTTGTGCATATTATAGGCTGCCCCGCCCGCATTAGGAGTGGAGATAGGTGAATATCCCGTTGGGTGTGTCTTCAACATATCGATACATATACTCCATTGAGGTAAGTGCACACTGATACCAATTCAAAAGTTATTCTCACTCGAGCACTACCATCTTGACAGATGTTTTTCGAATTCTGGTCTATCTCCTCGAAGCATTGATGGTTTTGACAGAGACTGATGCAAACACAGACACGGACACAGACTCGATGATTGATAGTATCCATCCTACTGAGGATCTAAACTTATTCAACTCTCACCCATGCATCGTGCCCATGTGTGCGTGTGCATGAAAGGTATCCGTGTCCAGTTGCCCGTTGAAATAGTGATGCTGATCGCTCTTGTTCAGTTTAAGGCAGTGAGTGACCATTGACAGTCAAGCGTCGTATCCGTGCTTCGAACGCGTCTAATAAGAGTTGGTCGTTTTACAAGTTCCTCACACTACCTCTAGGCTCTGAAGCGATGATCATTTCCTCTGTCCCAGCTCTTTTGGTAGCCTTCGCTTTCGCGTCCTGCGTTCTCGCAGTTAACAGTATACCCGCTGTGCAGCTGGCGTCCTCGTCCAAGCTGAAGCCACTGATCGGGCGACCAGCTAGCTCTCGTGGGGGCACCGCCGCCCTCAAGATACGGACGGACAATCCATTATCTGGGTTGCTTGTTCGTCAGTCGTGTCCTCTAGGCTATGAAGAATGTACCGACTCTGAGGGTACTTGTTGCCCTCTGGGAGGTAAATGTTGTCTTGATGAAAGTACGTCTACCCTCTCTTTCTTCTCTCTTCCTTTCTTTTCATTATCACGACTCTTGATTCGATGATAATGATACCAACACGAACTGATACTAACGTTTGGCTGGTAGCTTGTTGCTCAATAGGCTCTTTCTGCGTCACAGGCGGTTGTTGTTTGACGTCTGAGATCGAATGCGAAGGTAATTGCTGTCCGAGGAGCTCCACTTGCTGTCGAGGTAAGCTGATGTACAAATGTCTAACAACCCCCGAAAATCCATCAGCTAATTTATATTTACTCGACATAGGTGGTGGTTGCTGTGCTTCCGGGTACGTTCGCTCAGCTCCTCGTCCCAACTTCTGCTGTATTCACATATTCAATCTTCTTCACACCAATGACAGATATTCCTGCACGACGGACAACGCAGGAAACCGCGGTTGCTGCCCCACTGGAGAGACATGCAGTGGAACCTCCGAAGAATGCTCTGGATTTCGGTTTTTCAGGTGCCCTGGAGAAGATTACTGCTGCCGTGAGTTTATGGCCTCCATTCGAACACTTGCGTTTGGTACCAACCTACTAGGCACGAGGGACTGATCTATTGACGATTATAGCGCGTGGTGCTACTTGCTCCAAGGATAGCACTGGTCGAGGTCGATGTAGTGTCGGAGGTGATAGCGGTGGTGGTGCAAGGACATCGACAATCACCACCCCCACCACCACCCCGATTTCCACGGTGGTTGTTCCAAGACCGACTGAACGACCAGATTCCTCGGCTTTTGTGCTTAGTGCAACAAACCAGCGAATCGTTTATGTTGGCCAGTGGGAAACGACCAAGTCCATCTGCAACCCGCGAATCCAATCGAGGACGACTCGGTCAATGTACTCCTCTTTCTCATACCGATTCGTAGGTCAGTGTTGCGTTGCGTTTTCATTTACCAGATAGTCAATTTCAAGTACCCGCTGGTTCATAGGTTCCGAGATTTACCTGAGCATTACCTCCTTCAACGCTTTCTACACCGTTAGCATCGGAGGGGATCTCATGACGTTCGGGACGAGGATAGACACCGTCGTCCCGAGTAACTGTACTTTCAGTTACGGTCGAACGGGACTCCGCGAGAACCCCGCGAGTCAGTCGACGTTGATCAAGGTCAACCTCCACGGTCCGTCTTCGGTGACGGATGAAAGGCGTTGGTCTTTCGCACTTGAACAGATTTTGTACGTCCATAACACTACGAATAGCAATCATCCCACAAGCTAACCTTGAACTTATTCTGTAGAGTCGTTTCTGATGTTACTGCCAACTCGAGCAATGTTAGCACTGCAACAACCTCAACGTCCCAGAGCCTTGAGGCTCGTCCTACGATCAATGGGAATTTTTTCGATAATGCTGCGTTCTCAAAGTTCGACTTGGAGACCTCTAAAGTTGTAGTTCATTTGACCGTGGCGCTGGGTTTCTACTTGCTTATGCTTATGTGGTGAGAGGCTGGAGACCGGAGATTTCGGTAAGATGTACAAGTGATACCACTGCAGTCACAATGCACACTCGCTTCAGGCCGCCATACACGCATTGAATCGAATATTTGGTGGTCGATTTGTATCAGCAAACTCTTCTCGCGCCTTCCGTCTTCAGCGAGGAATGAAGAACATTCGTCTTTTTTCGCGCTTGAACAGATTTTGTACGTCCCGTTGCGTTCACCCTCACACTGCCTACCCCCACATGACCGCGATCCGAATATCACCTAGCGAAGCTGTGCGTCTTCGTGTGGTAGAGTTGATGCGGAACTTTGCTTTGAGGCTGTGCCGAAGGGAATTAGGAGGCTTAGCGATGGAACTTCGAGAACTCAAGAATTGGATTCCCATTCCTAATTTATGGTACGTATCATGCAAGTACGTGTGGTGGAACCGCTTTGATTACTCACACGCACGGGTAACCATCTGCCATCGAGGAGGCGGCGACAGATAACGATAACTTGGAGTTACTTCACTCAAAAAAGTTGGAGAAGCGGGTAGGTGTTTGTTTTGTTCGCGCTGGATCGGGGTTTACGCGCTGGTTGATTTCTGCAACCGTGTTCTAGTTCTATGCAGGAAGTAATCCTGGTAATCCCCATTGGGAGTAACCATGTCGTCGATAAGATATCATACGCTGGTGTGCACCAAATACTCGGTCGAAATCATTCTGTCAACTTGAAGCCTAGTGGTTGTATTATGACGATAGGTCTCTTTGCCAAGTAATCCTTTATCGCCTATGAAGATTTGATGCTTTTGACAGACAGACACAGACGCATGATAGCACCCTTCCTACCACCTTCCGAACGGTCTAAACTTGTCCGCCTCTCATCAGCTCTCACCCACGCTACACGCATCTCGTTGAGTCACACCCAAACTACCAATGAGAGCTATCAGTACCCACTGGCATGGTTGTGAATAGTGATGCTGTTGATCGAGGCAATGCGATATCAGTCCGGTATTGTATCCATGCGGTTCGAACATATCTTTAAGAACTAGCCGTCCTGGTTTCTGTGCATCCCTCAGGCGGTTTCTCAAGCAATGACCCTCAAGTTCTCCTTCTCGACACTTCTGTATCTCTTCGCCTTCGCATCATGCGTTCTCGCAGATGATAGTATACCCGCTGTGCAGTTGGTGTCCTCCTCCAAGCTGAAGCCTCTCATCGGTAGACCAGCAAGCTCTCGTGGCGGCACCGCCGCTCTCAAGATACGAGCGAACAATCCTTTATCTGGGTTGCTCGTTCGTCAGTCGTGTCCTGCGGGATATGAAGAATGTTCCGCCTCTGAGGGTACTTGTTGCCCTGTGGGAGGTAAATGCTGTCTTGATGAAGGTAAGTCTGACACCCTCTATTTCTTTTCTCTTCGCATCATCTTGACTCTTGATTCGAGAATGCTACGAGCGCGAGCTAATACCAACGTTTGGCTGGTAGGTTGTTGCTCAATAGGCTCTTTCTGCGTCAGAGGCGGTTGTTGTTTGACCTCCGAAATCGAATGCGAAGGTGATTGCTGTCCGGGGAGTTCTACTTGCTGTCGAGGTAAGCTGGTGTACAGAGGTCTATTGACACCCGAGAACTCGGTCAACTAATGTACATTTACTCGACGTAGATGGTGGCTGCTGTGCTTCGGGGTTCGTTCCCTCATCTTCTCCTTCTAACCTTCCCGTGTTCAATCTTTTCACACCGTCAATCCACTTGACAGAGATTCCTGTGCAACCGACAGCGCAGGAAACCGTGGCTGTTGCCCCACTGGAGAGACATGTAGCGGGATTTCGGATGAATGCACTGGCTTTAAAAATGTGAGGTGCCCTGGAGAAGACTTCTGCTGCCGTGAGTTTGGGGCTTCCCTTTGAATATGCCTGAGGAGGTGGGGCACTGATTTTCCGATGATCATAGCCTCTGGTGATACTTGCTTCAAGGATAGCAGCGGCCAAGGTCGATGTAGGTCCGGTGGTGGTGGGTCCATAACCAATGTCGCTTCCTCGAAGGTCGACTTGAGAGCTTCTCAAACTGTGGTTTATTTGACTGTGGCCCTGGGTTTCTTCCTGTTAATGCTTGCATAACAGTTGGCGAGAGGCTCGACAGGAGAATTATGTGAATTCGAAGAGTGTTAGGTTCACGAGCGTTTGTACTATTTGTCTATCGTATATGCATAGCCCGCTGCAAAAACACTGTCGATTTGCTTCAGGCTACCCTCGAATTTAATGACATAAATACTGGCCGATTTTTTGTGAGCCATAGTTTTGTGTCGCGTGTCCTGGTTCCTTTGGACCGGTCACTCAAGAGTCAAGACCTAACACAGCTGGGTGGACCATCGTCAACATGTCGGATTGAGAATTTAGGCTTGAGGTTTGTTCGTCGCTTCTGGTTCTGCCTGGATGTCTAGACGCTATCGCCGAAAGACTCAGCAACGTCGACTGTCGGCGGGTCGTTTGGGTCGATATTGGGGACAAACACTTGGGGAATGGCGATGTCTTCGTCATTGATGGCGTCGAGGACGAAAGTGTCATAGGTGAACGTTGAAATGCAGTAGGTAGTAGTGGAAAGGGCCCTGGAACGGTAGATTGCCGTGGCGCATCGCGGCGGGGAGGAAGGAGGGAAGGAGGGAAGGAGGGAAGGAATCAAGGCATCGGGGCAGAAAGAACGCGGGTGCGGCAGTCGTGCACGGGCCATTGAGTCGACAAACAAAACATCACAATGTGTTCTAGGCGGTGTATCCACAGAGTTCTATAAAGCCCGTACCACATACGAGAGTACGTCCTCACTTTCACAGAGTGTGAGTCCCTTCGTTATCTTCTCAATGATTCCATCTTTGCTAACAATCTTAACAGCACGCACAGTGGTATGCATTACGGCGATCTAGCGGCACCGAAGGAAGCGTCCTATTCTCGCAAGACCAACCCAGGAATCGCCCCATGAGCGACTGGTTATGTTGGACGGGGATTAGGTGTCTACAGGTGTAGCAAGGGCGTCCTTCAGTGCGACTGGTACCCAAATGAACGGTCATGGACGCTTGGATGAGAAATCGGCCCCACCGGTCTCGAGTTTCTGTGTTCTGTGACTGGGACTTGGGTTCTTGTGGGGATGCAATGATCGACGGTGAGCCTGAGTTTGTTGGAAACAAGTGAAGGCCAACTTACACCAGATCTTTCCCAGGGCATAGGTGTGTGTAAGTCTTTAGGTTCAAAAATCAGGTGTACGAGGTTGTTGTGAGGTCTATTTACTTAACTTGAACATGGAATTCGCAAGGAATTCGCGTCAAGTCAAGCAGTCACCCTTGAATCCCACGTGGGTGGTATCAGGGTCAACAGGGGCGCTGGAGGTACTTCCTCCATTCAGGAAACCCTTCTTGGCAGTCCTTCGTCCCGCCACCATAGGCCACCATGGTCAACTCGTCGGTGTCCCCGTATTTCAACTGCTAAGCTTACTGTCAACGCACTGCTCGCCGGACACTCGATCACGTCCGCCTGCGCTCACCATCAGCCTATCCAATTGGTTCACCATAGTCGCGCTGTCTAGTATTAGTAGTAACAAAAGAGATGGTTGGTACGTCAAGTGTTCGCTATATTGCTATATTGACAACCAAAGACCTTCCACCTGGTCGTTCGTTGCCCGATCACATCAGTAGACTTTCCCCGCTCCACATACCCCGGGGATGCTCACCGTCCTACATATTGTAAGCCGGCCTTAAACCATTCTTTATATACTAAAAATTGAAAGGGTTGTGTAAGTACAGGTAAGTGCAAGATATAACCACAAGGGTTAAGGATACAATAGGCATTAGAGGCAGGGGGCAATAACAAGGTAGAAAAATCTTAATCAAATGTATCGAAAGGCGCGATGGGAGGTCAAAAGAGGAGGGTATATGTGGTCGACAGGGGAAGTAACGATTCAAAAGGATCCCCTGTTCGTCCGGAGGTTCATCGTCTTCGCGCCCTCCTTCGGACAACCGGAGGAGCGGGGGCTGGTAAGGGTGCGGGGACGTAGGCTGGCACTGCACCACCACCACCACCACCGCCAAAGTGAACATGTACAGGGACCGGGACCTGAACCCCACCAACATACGCACGAATACCCGGTACTAGCCCTTGATAACCCATTGGTTGCGCAGGTTGCTGAACAACGGCACCTCTTGCAGCGGCCAGGATACGATGCTCCTCGTTCCTTGCCGCGACCTCACGCGCATGGGCGGCAAGCTCTGCCTGTTGTCTGGCACGCTCCGCCTGCTGTCTGGCCAGTTCTGCTTGTTGTCTGACTTGCCTTACCCCTACAGCGTGAACAGGGATGATTGGGGGCATGGGTATCCCGGGCATCCCTGGAGCGTTGGCTCGAGGCTTTGGGGCTTTGGGTACATCGACTTTGATAGCGGTAGCATCGATTTCAGGGTTTTCACGTCGAAGGTTTGCCATGGCTTGTTCCGCGGCAGCTTTGACCTACAAGGCGAAAGTGAGAAACGGAGTGAAGACGGGCAGGATAGGTTATAGGAAGAAGGGATCTCGTACCTCGTTTGCGTGGCGATGTTCAACTTCTTCCCAAAGCAAACATTTATTTGCAGTGCCGCTTGGTTGAGGTGCGTTGGGCTGTAAAAGGAAAGAGGTTGAGAACATAGAGAGCAATGTAAGTGGCTGAATACAGTACGTTTTGGTTGAAATGCTCATAACCCGTGATAATCTGGCGGCACACGTAGCAGGACAGCGTTGCACAGTTTGGACATGTCATTTTGTTGCACTATGAGTTGATGGGTCGTAGTTGAATACTGAACAGGAAAATCGCGCAGACGAAGACATACCCCCGATTCCTTGATGAAAACTGGGCGATGGCGGACGTCAATGGGCAATACGAGTATGAAGGGTATAAACCTACCTTTCTGGCATTTCGGACAATTGCGCAGGAGTGCTTTGGCTGGAAAGATGAAGAATTAAATAGGAGCGGAGGCCCATGCAAGAAACCCGTACTCATCGCTTCCTCGACAGCGTGCTGACCACCGAGTTGTACGTCTTCTGAGACTTCTAATCAAGGGGCATTGCCCCGTATTAGAGAGTGTATCAATGGGATCTATGTCCATGACGAACCTTTGCATGTTTTCGGTAAATGATCCTGGAAACGCAGATATTAGGCACGAGAATACCGAGGGACGCAAGTAAGCGACGACATACCAGCTTCTTACAAGCGCGACAGCTGACAGCCCCACATTCCTCCCTTTCGCATCTGAAAAGCTTCTCGTCCGGATTGTCGATCACAACCTTGTATTCGCAGAAGGGACATTCTTCCAGTCCTTCCAAGCCAGCAGCCTCTATTTCTTTGCGTTGCTTGACGCGACCGTACAGCTCCCAGAGCTTGTCGTCTAGGAAACGTCTCAGTTCCGACTCCGGGAAGGGAAGCTTACAACCAGATTGATCCATGCATATGATGTTGGGGTTGTGTGAGCCTAGCAGATTCTCCGAATATGAGACCATACACTCGGTACAGAAGAGGTGCGCATCGGGGCATTGTACCATTTTTTCCTAAAAACGAATGTGAAGACGACTTAAGAAAGCAGGATTGGGATGGACGCACAAATGGGTACGCAGTGAAACAACAGCCGCAATCGATTCCACCCTCCTCTTCGATCGCAGGAGCGGACGATGTCGAACCGGAGCCGGCGTTCGAGCTTGAGGCAGCCGGAAAAATAACATCTTTCTCCTCTTCTTTCCTAGATCGCAGCCACTCGAGTTCCTGCAAGAAATCGGGGTTGGAAGCAGGGTTCAGCTTGCCCTTCGATCGATAGGGGACAGTTTTCTTGCGATATGGCGGCGTTGTAAGCTGTCCTTGTCTGCGAAGTTCGAGCACTGTTGGGACGTAGAAGCATTTTCGGGAATGCAAGACAGTACGTATGTGGGGCTTGGGGATAAACGGGAAATCGATTTGTAGTTGTTCCTGGAGTGGGACGAGAAAGTCAGAGAGGATAGCAATGGAAATGAGTGGAGCGCATTTGAGGAAGGTCACAAAGCCTTCTAGTTATGCTCCTCGTTATGGATGCTAAGACCACTGACAACCGCGTCGAAACTCCTCACAAGGAAGACTGTTCGCGAACTGAGCGCGACTTTGCGACCTTTGGCAAATGCGCTCTGATTGAGACTTACCATAGCCAGGTCATAGTATGAACCGGTGGGAATGGGTCTCTCTACGCCCGTGTAGTCAACCTTTGGCTTCGGTACTCCCCTTTCAGTCCCAGTACCAAGTGGCTCCTCAGCCTTTCGTTTCCCCTTGCTTTTCTCAATTTTCGGATACGTAGGATTCTCAAAAAGCGCGTTCAAGACAGCCTCGATGGCCTTGTTTTCTTCGATTAATTGTTGCGCGTAAGCCACCTGGACATCCGGCACGACTTCGAGGACTTGTACAAGTATGTCGGATGTGTCGTGGACAATTACCGAGTCAGCAGATGGCGCTTGTGAGGAGGACGCGTCTCCGCTGGCGTTCACGCGCGTCGGTAGGTTGGGGGGTGCATTTTCGTTGCCACTGGTCAATCGAGGAGGTTGTGCCTTTGACGCGCCCGCAGCAGGTGTAACGTTGTCCAAGCTTCCAGTGTGCACATTTCGTAGCGGTTGTTTCTGAAACCGAGCAGGTCCGGTGAAATCATCGTCTGGGTCGGTCAAGTCAAGGATTGGAATGTCCAAATAATGAGCCTTTGTCCCTGCAACACGCGCCCTGGGTGCATGCATAGTCGAAAATATCCAGAGTGCTTTTTCAGTTACTGGAAGAGTTTTCCGAGCAGGGGGAAGCTTTCATAGGGTCTTGAAAACAGGACACGGCAGCTGGGCTGTCACGGTCTGCAAAAGGTACGAGGAGGAGACGAAATTAGGCGCCAGCGCACTACGCGTGACTCAGATCAATGATCATTCTGGACTAAGACCCCCTATGCTGATGCACCAGTGACCAGACCACAAAAAAAAGCGAACGCGAAGAGCAGAGACCGCTGTTATCGTTGAACGATGAATGTTGAACGTTGAGCGACCAAGCACTTCGAGACGCTCTACACGGTCGAGAAAATCGACGTCCCTGGCAAGAGGCGGCGAAAAANTTATTTTTAATACACTAACCCGAAAATCTGTTTTGAGTTGAAATTTTCGCCGACCACCCCCCCTACCCCCCAAAAAAAATCCTGAAATCATGCCGACCTACCCCCTAGTCTGTTCCCCTTAGCTCCTAAGTTCTGCCCAAGTTGCTGCCGTAGTTGCTTGAAGTCAAGAGGACTTTTCTCGTCGAAATGTGAGTGTTCTAACTTCTGGTACAGGTGCTTCTGGGTACATGATGGGTAGCCTAAGCCTAGAGCTTGAGGTAATCACCTTGAATGTTTACTGTGATGTGAGGGGGATGGACGTTAGGAAAATATTTCTTCGCCGCCTCTTGGGTTTCTCCCTATTTTTGTGTATCCTTATAGGTTCTTTTCATCATCAACTGATGAGCTCATCATTCACTCGGTTGCGCTCTCGCACCGCCTCGCTATCTCCCTATTTCATCGTGCTGGTCCTCATGCTCCCGTGCCCTACGATGATGATCCACTGAGCGAAGCTGTGCGTCTTCGTGGGGTAGATCTGATGCGCCCAACACCTCGAATTTGCCTTGAGGTCATGCCGAAGAGAATTGGGCTTGGCGACGGAACTTGAATTCCTCTTGAAATGTCGTCTGAAGTCCCAACTGGGGTTTTCTATGATACTTCGCGATTGAGTATGATGAACATGTGAACAACACTCCCAGGTGCAAGCGCTTATGTAAATCACGGGTAACCATCTGCCATAGAGCAGGATGTGGCGACAGAGAAGTACGTGAAGAGAAGTCGGTATTTGTTTTGTTCACTAGGTTGGGGTTTACGTGCTGATTGATTTTTGCACCCGTGTTCCACCAAAGCGGCACAGGGTCTTCAATTCGAGGTGGCTATCTTGTCCATGTGGTAGGCCTTACCGTTGTCTCTCGATGTGGGACGCACTCCTGCGTTGTGAGCGGAAACATATCCCAATGAGAGCAACGTTGTGTGTCATCAACGATATCATTCATTGGCGTGTACCAAACACTTGGTCGACCTCAATCAAGGTAGATCACTTTGGGGATGACAACGTTTCTTTTCTCAAATTCCGGTTCATCACCTCTGAAGCTTTGATGATTATGACAGACAGGCGCAGACACTTGATAGTATCCTTCCTACTGCCTTCGGAATGGTCTAAACTTATTCGCTCCCACTAACGCATCTCGTCGAGTCACACCCTGACTACCAATGGGAGGTATCAGTGTCCAGTGGTATGGTGGTGGATGTGATGTACTGATTGCTCTTGTTCAGTTTGAGGCGATGTCAGTCAGGCGTCTGTGGTTCGAACCCATCTTTTAAAAACTGGTGGTTCTTACTTCCCTGGGCATCCCTCAAGCTATCACTCAAGCAATGATCCTTTCTTCTGTCCCAGTTCTTTTGGCTATCTTCGCATTCACGTCCTACGTTCTCGCAGATGATAGCACACCCGCTGTACAGCTTGTGTCCTCGACCAAGCTCAAGCCATTGATCATTAGACCAGCGAATCCCCGCGGCGGCACCGATGCCCTCACCACACGATCGGACAATCCTTTGTCAGGATTACTCGTTCGTCAGACGTGCCCCTCTGGGTACGGATTATGTACTGTACCTGCGGGTATTTGTTGTCGATTGGGAGGAAGATGTTGCCTTGATCGAAGTCAGTTATATCTCTTTCTCCTTATTATTGTGGGTTGTATATACTTATACATCTGGTTGGTAGCATGTTGCCCCCCAGGCTCGTTCTGCGTCACGGACGGCTGCTGCTTGACCTCCGACTTCGAATGTGGAGATGGTTGTTGCCCGAGGAGTTCTAGTTGTTGTCGAGGTACGTTTGGCATCTAAACTTCCTCTATTTGTTTATTCACGCCGTGATGGCATACTCGTAGGTGGTGGCTGCTGTGATGCCGGGTTCGTACCTTCCAATCTAGTTTCTCACTACAGTTTTTTCAATTTCACGGTCTCACGGTTCTGAACAGAGATTATTGTGCCATCGACAGCGCAGGCAACCGTGGCTGCTGCCCCGATGGAGAAATATGCAGTGGACGCTCAGGCTCAGGCGAATGCGCCAGTTCTGGGTTCGTCAGATGTCCTGGAGAGAATTTCTGCTGCCGTGAGTTTCTTCTTTTTGAATCCTTACTTTAGCGCAAGGGACTTAATCGTCTATGAACATAGCCTCTGGCGATACTTGCTTCCGTGATAGCGCTGGCCAAGGTCGATGTCGGTCCAGTGGCGGCGGCGGCGGCGGCGGTACAACCTCCACAATAATACGTTCGACGACATCGACACGTACGTCCCCTACAACCTCCACAGCAATCCGTTCGACGACATCGACACGTACAGTGTCCACGATCATCGCCACACAGATCACGTCTACGGTGGTTGTCCCCGGACCAACTCAACGATCGGGTTCCTCAGTAATCGAATATAGAGCGACGGACACGCAGATCGTCTACCAGGGTGAATGGCAAACCACCACATCCATCTGCAACGGACAGGTTCAATCTAAGACCGCCGTCTCCGCGTTCTCCTCATTTACGTTTCAATTCACGGGTCGGTTCAATTTACATTGCATCCATTCATCATATACTAAAGGTTCACTGGCTCCAAGGTTCCGAAATTTACCTTAGCCTTACTACCTTCAACGTTTTCTACACCATCCGCGTTGGAACTGAATCTACGACATTTGGGTCAAGTACGAGCACTCGTATTCCGAGTAATTGTACTTTCAGCTACGGTCAGACTGGGTTAAGCACAACCCAGTCGACTCTGGTCCAAGTCGATCTTTTTGGTTCGTCTTTGGTGACTAGCGAAGAGCATTGGTCTTTCGCGCTGGAACAACTTTCGTACGCTTTTATCACTCACTTTGATACTTCAATTGGCTGACCTTCAAGCCGCCCTTAGTGTGGTCACCGATGGTTCTAGCTCAAGCGAGGATAATCCTACATCCACGACGTCCAGTTCTGCCCGTCCCACGTTCGGTGCCCAATTACCTGACGGTGCTTTCTCGAAATTTGACATGAAGGCCACCAGAGTTTTCGCCCATCTGTCCGTGGTCGTAGTTTTCTCCCTGCTCATGCTCGGCTGGTAAGAATCTCGAATTTATGTCAGAAAATTAGGTTTTATAAGTTTGTACTACATACCTTTCCTTTCGAACTGTGTACCAATATGAGATCGTGTGTTACCATCGCCTCATCAACCACACCAGCATTCCCAAATCTCCCACTTCAATCACAATAACTCATCGATAGGGTTTCAGGCTGGCGTTCACAAGCACACGTATTGAATTGAATGCTTGCCGACTTGCTGCCGAGTCACGGCCCATCAGTAAACTTTTCTCACTCCACATGCATTCTTTCTTGTTCTGGGCTGTAACTTGAAGGGTTCCGCTATGGGCGCTGCGCCATGGTGACTTCCAAGCCAGGGATGTTGGCACTCCCACGTCCTTGTGACCGTCAAATGGGTGGGTGGATCTTCTCGTTGATGAAATTATAAACTCAAGTTTGTGACATGCAGCTTCCAGAGGCTGCGTTCAAGCTTCGAGGTCGCGTCTCCTCTGAGTACCAAGCAAGCTGGGCTGGCTTTGATCACTCTGTATAATGAGTCAGCAATCGGCTGGGCACATTTCACTCAATGGTCGCCAACCCAAAGACTGACGACACAACGGCACGCAGGCCAGCATAATTGGCAAGTCCGGTAACGTAGGAGATGGTGTCGAGATGGGAGGCGATGAGGCGCCTCTCACTCCTCTCGCGGTCCCTGGACCCTGCCCAATGCAAAAACAACATGTTCGACCCTTTCTTCAGGTCCAGGATGGGGAATAAATTAAAACTTTGACTCAAAAATCAAACCCCCGCTCAACCAAGTTCCAAGGCCTCCCGCCCTCCCATCTACGCGGTGGTAGATCCCTTCTTTTCCCCTCTGATCCACCTCCGAGTTCGATTCCTGGAAGTATGAGACTTTGGGCTTTGTTCTTCTCAGCTTGCGCACTCGCGGCTGAATTGGCTCAAGATGGCGATGGTGCAGAGATTGAGGTCTACACGCCTGTCGAATACCTCGTGCTCACCGCGACGAATCCCTTGGAAGGCGAACTGGAACCTCTCATCATGAATTCGGTCGGCCCACACGATGATACGGACGAAATGACGCGTCGAGAAGATAACCCTCTCGCTGCGCTGCTCGCGCGTCAGTCGTGTCCGTCTGGGTATGGATCATGTACCAACCCAGGCGGAAGGTGCTGTCCACTGGGTGGTAGATGTTGCTCTGGCTCAGGTGAGGATTCTCTTATTTTAGTGGCGGCGACGCGTTACGGACTGACCAAATATTTCAGGGTGTTGCAGGTCTGGATATTGGTGCTACGCCCGTGGATGTTGTAGAACCACGGAAACAGGTTGCGAAGGGAATTCTTGCTGTCCGAGAGGAGCGAATTGCTGCCGAGGTACGGTGTCTATTCTATCATGTTTCTCTACGTCCTCATACTCAGCCAAATCACTTCATAGGTGGGGGATGTTGTGGTTCTGGGTTCGTTCTTCCATCTTCGCCCTCAGTTACGACGCGTTTATGTAACCCTTGTATCTTTTTCCCTTACAGATACTACTGCTCCGTCTCGAACGGTCGCCGCGGCTGCTGCCCCAATGGTAGAATTTGCAGCGGAGTGTCTTCGCAATGCTCCAGTTCTGGATATTCACGCTGCGCCGGAGAAGACTTTTGCTGCCGTGAGTTCCTTTCAACTATTCGTACTTTTTGTACGCACGCTGACTTTGATGGATTCAGCCACTGGTGTCGCTTGTTACCGTGATAGTGCTGGTCGCGGTAGATGTCGGACTAGCTCTGGCGGCGGCGGCGGTGGTGGTGGTGGAGGAGGTGGCGGTGGTGGCGGTGGGGAAACCACGACGCGTACGACTACCTCAACCTCAACCTCGACGCGTACCTCCACATCTACCGGCATCTCTACCTCTACCTCCNACTTCTACTTCATTCTTCACTTCCACCGCGATCATCCCCCGTCCCACCCCTCCATCTGGTTCGCGAGTCATCCAAGTCGCCCCAGACGACGATCGAATTCGTTATCTCAGCGGCTGGCAAGCCACCACATCGGCATGTAACTCCTCTTCGCGTTCGATGGCAATTTCGACGGGTTCTTCTGCGTTTACATTCTCCTTCCGCGGTAAGTGTACCGACCACCCAGTTCTCTAGAAAACTAACGACCCTCCTATCCCAGGTTCCGAAGTCTACCTAAGCCTCTCCACATTCAACGCATGGTTCAATGTCTCTGTCAACGGCATCACCACTGAATTCGGTTCAGCTCGGAGCACCGTCCAACCGAGCAACTGCACCCTCAGTTTCATGCGAGACAACTTATCTACCTCCCTGGATACGACGATCCGTGTAGCGGTGTTCCATGTGTTCTTGGAGTCTTGGTCGTTTGCGTTGAATGAGATATTGTAAGTGCCGTCCATTGAAGAGTTGATTTGATGATGTGTTGGCGGACGTGAAAGAGACATCTTCACTGATTTGTTGTGATTTAGGTTCGTCACGGATGGGACTGGCGCAGCGAGTGGAACGACCCCTCCGAATGCTCAGACGACAATCTTCGGCAACGGTGCATCGACAACACGAGGATCAGCCATTGGGAAAGTTTTACCTGCCATAGCGGCGGCGTTGGTCTTTGGTCTGGGGCTTGCTATGATATAGCATGCATAGATTGTATTGTGGAGTGGAAGCNTTTTTTGGACCTGCACTTGCGGGTCGTATTCTTGTCAGTTACTGGAATTTGTTGTTCTTGCTTTCGTCCCATTATGATATCCTAAGTACTTGTGATGTAAATACCTTTCATGGACTACTCTTCTTTACTGCACATAACCTTACTGTTCATCAGCGGTCAGCACTTCAGCTTTGTGTGTCGGAATGAGGACCTGGCGAGGACTCCAGTTGGGGGCGACGGTAGACGGCAGCACCGAAGGATACAGATCCCTCCTCGAGTAACTTGACGACCCCTTTATCTATCAACGGTGTAGGGGTGTGTGCGTTGATACTATCGGAATAGTTCTGCATGTCACTTCTTCGCTGCCAAACGCAGCGATTCAACTCGCAGATGAGCCTCGACGTTATCTTTGAGGACCAGAACAACTTCTTGAGATAGCGTCAAGTTGGCGTGACGCGCTTGAAGCACGGATAGAAGTGCTGAAAAGGCGGCAGATAGACGAGGGCGAGGATCGTAAGGGTTTTGAGTATCCTCTGTAGGACATGGCGTAGTGAACACTTGTATGAGGTCGGTGAACGAAGATGAGAGGTCATTCGTTTGCTTGAGAGTATCATCTTACGTGAGGGACAGCAAAATCAGGTCATTGGCGTATGAAAGACATCACAAAGACATACCTAGAGAATCCAATATTGTGTTGTATGTAATGACTGGCGACATGAAGTCCACCTGCGTCACGTCAAGAGAGGCCAACCGAAGTGCCTCGTCTGATAATCGAGTAGCCTCCAGAGCGTTATCGATGAACGTGTCAAGCAGCGGCGGTAACGCATCCACCAACTTCGCGAAATAGAAGGAACCATGAGCGATCGTGACGCATACAAAAGAGCTTCAAACATACCTCCCGCTTCCCCAACTCATCATACAAAGCCAAGACACACTCAATCTCATACCTGATACGAAGATCGGCTATCCCAGCTTCCTGCTCATCGAGTTCCTTCTCCTTCGCTGCGAACGATTCCTATATGTGCCAAAGCGAGTTATGATTATGACAAGGCGCATGCGCATATAGCCAACCGAGGTACCGGACCTGCGCGGTTATCTCAGCCTTTGACATAGCCACTTCTAAGGAAGCGGTCATGTAAGTCCATGGGTAGATTTGGGCGGCGAGCTGGAGCGAACTGAGTGTATTCGAGGAAGAGGATGCAGGGGTGGGTTTGTTTGATGAAGAATCGGCCGGTTTACCCTCTGATTTGCTGGCTCTCAGAGATGTTTTGGACTAGCATGTTGATAAGATCATGCTAGGCCATGAAAATATTGACGAGCTTACCGAAGACGACTCTGTGATCCGCTGCCGAGGAGAAGGAGAGCTGGCACTCGCAGCATTGTCCCGACTGCGTTTCAAGGCATTTTGGGAAGACCCATTTGTCGAGCCTGCGTTGCTCGGCGATTTCTTTGATATCTCCTTGGACGACGTCCCCGAAGCGGCCTTGCCATTGATTAGCCTAGAGGTAGTTGGTTTGGCTGCTTGGGTCGTGGCCAATCGAGAAGTGGTCGTCGTTGTACGCGACGTTGTTGTTGCAGTAGCGCGAGTAAGGTCTGGCCGTTGACGAGAGCGCGCTGACGTTGTCGCTGACGATGGTGGACGTGGATTGCTCATCGTTACTGCGACATGGCGGAGTGAGAGACCGGATGCCCGGGTAAACCCCGGATAAGCCCAGAGTACGCGTGTTGTGGTTGCCGGGCTGGTGGACTGGGACTGCTTCTTTAGTGCTGCAATCTCCCCGCAGCGACGAAACACATCGATAACGCTCAAAGCAAGCAAGGGGGATTATTATCGCTGTATACCCTATACCCAGGACCTTGCTGCTCGTCGCCCACGTTGCCCACAACAACTCGATTGGCCTCTCATTTTTACAGCGACGCAGCGGATTATCCGAATTTCACCTTGTTCTTCTCTTGACGCTCAACACATCGACTTCCCGAATCACGTTGCTCGACGGAATATTATAACCTCTAACGACCTTTTTTCTTCGTCTTCTCTTCAACGCTACAACCTTCCACGCCGACGACGACCGCCCCTCCCCCCCAACAAGCTTCAACCCCAACTACAAACGCAACCCGTTGGGGAGATTGCTTGTCTGACTTCATCCACGACATTCATTATGGGTCTCTTCGCTTTCTTAGTGAAGCCTTTGGCCTACCTCTCGGTCCCCTTCATTCTCGGCCGCTCACTGGTCACCTCAACGTCGCCAACTACCCGATACTATGCGCGCATCGTCCTCTACTTTAGTGCAATGACGGTCGTAGCCAGTTGTTCACTGTTCATCGCCGCAGGCATGTCCCTGGCTGGACAGAAGTATGATGTCAACTGGGTGGTTGCGCGTATCTTCCATATGACCGCTGGTCGGCTGGTGGACATAGAGGTGGAGGTGGAAGGAGAGGAACATCTACAAACCAAACCGGCTGTGATGTTGGGTAATCATCAGAGCGTCGTAGACATTCTCCTACTAGGCAGGTGAGTAGGACAATGATTCTCCCACCTCTAAAAGAGCAATGCTCATATAGTCTCGCTTCGTAGGATGTTCCCCAAACGCGCTGTTATGGTCGCAAAACAAGAGCTTCGTTTCACGCCTCTCGGACCTTGGATGACCATGAGTGGTGCAGTCTGGCTAGACCGCGGAAATAATGCCCGCGCAATTCGTTCTCTCGAAGCTGCTGGCGAACAAATGAAGCAAGAAAAGCTTTCCCTCTGGCTCTTCCCTGAAGGAACGCGTCATCTGTCCGAAACTCCCGACCTCCTCCCATTCAAGAAGGGTGGCTTCCACCTAGCTGTTCAATCGGGTCTTCCCATCGTTCCTGTCGTGTTTGAGAATTATTGGCGGCTATACCACAAAGGTTGCTTCGAGGGTGGAAAGCTAAAGATCCGAAGTGAGTACCTTCGTTCGAGATTCACACCTCTCTTTTCTTTTTTTCACACTCCCTGCCCTTCGGTGTTTAATATCCCACTTGAGCAAAGTCAAATGTTTCCTTTCCTTCTTCTTTCTGTGCACACGACCTGTATTAGCTCCGGGAATCGTGCTTTTCATTCCGTTTGAATACCGTGATTCACTAATTGAACGCCCCCTTGACAGTTCTTCCAGTTCACGTTTGCCTGTCTCAAGTTCAATGCATATGTCTTTCCAAGTCGCGTCCATTTCCACTATCTCCTGCTTCAAAGCTTCGATACGGCGCTGCTTTATTTGATGAAGGTGCGCCGTGGATAGAGCATCCGAGATAGCTTGGTCGCATGCTAAGATCGCCGATGGGGGTGGAGGCGGAGGCAATGGTTTCGAATGAGAAGGGCCCAGGGAGATGAAGAGGGCCTGTGCAATCGTTTGAAGGTCGTTGAGAGGGTTTAAGAGGACAGCAGACATCGACTCGCTGTCGGCATGATCTCCAGCGTCGACGAGTTTAGGTTGTTGAGCTCGTTGGGATTGAGACATCTCCAAAAGCGCGCAGTCGGCCTTTCGGCCTTTTAGGCTTTCTCCCCAAGTTCGAATTCACGACGTACTCGCAAATATTCCACTGAGCTCGTGGTCGGAAGTTGTCGAGAACGAAGAATGAGACAATGATCTACGCGAAGATGAAGTCGGCTGATACGAGCACAAAGTATAATCGCGTCATTTCATACCTCAATTACATTTGAAAATGGCATCGTTGGCCGTTCGGACGACCGTGACCTTCGTCAGCTTCGCAAGTCTCATGAAGCGGTGGTTTTAACGCTTCGGGAGTCCCTCGTTGCATCCACCCTTGCTTCTTTATATAATCTACAATCTTTCTTTCTTCTACAGCGAGGCAAGCATGGCACCCGGTATCAGCTCGTCGACCTTGCCCGCTGAATCGCAATCAGAGGAGGCCAAAGGGACACTCATCAAAGAACGACCGACGAAGATTCTTCACCGTACGCCTTGGAGACCCCCAGTAGCCGTCAGTGGCGACGGGATCTACATAACACTCGAAGATGGGACAACGGTCATCGATGCAGTCGGTGGGGCCGCAGTTTCATGCATAGGAAACGGACATCCTGCAGTCAAGCAAGCCATCAAGGATCAAGTCGATCGCCTCTCTTGTGAGTACCACACATCACCCGGAGATTCCATGAAGTGCTCATGTACGCCATCGGATAGATGTCTACAATATGCAATTGTCGAATCAACCCGCCGAGGAGCTGGCAGACGTGTTGATCGCCAGCGGTAACGGCGCCTTTGATCTTTGTGGCTTCGTTTCAGGAGGTAAATGGTTCCTCTTCTTGGAAACGATGGATCTAACTCCCGTTGTATGACCATACAGGCTCAGAAGCAATGGAAGGGGTCATCAAACTTGCCCGTCAGGTATGATCAGCGACAATTGGGATTGGCACTGTTCTCAGCCTTGTTGTAGTTCTTCCATGAGACCGGCCAACCACAAAGGACGAACTTCATCGCGCGGAAACTATCTTTCCATGGGAACACAGTGGCGACACTCTCCCTTGCTTTCCACCCTACACGAAGGGGTCCATACGAAGCCATCCTAGACAAGGACAACTTCCATCATGTCAGTCCAGCATACGCCAAACGCTTCCAAGAGTCAGGAGAATCCGAAGAACAGTACGTAGAGCGTCTGCGACAAGAGCTCGAGAATAAATTCCAAGAACTTGGTCCTGATACCGTGATTGGGTGTAAGTACTTTCTCAATGAGACACAATCGCACTGAGCTTTATATTTTCATAGTCGTTGCCGAGACAGTCGTTGGTGCAACGAGTGGTGTCGTTGTGGCACCGAAAGGGTATTTCAAAGCCATGAAGTCCGTATGTGACAAGTACGGCGCGCTGTTCATTTTGGACGAAGTAAGCCTTGTGCGCATTTTCGCCACTCTGTGACTCATTCGGCTCTTTGTTCTCAAGGTGATGAGCGGAATGGGCCGTAAGTTTACACACTACCGGGTTACGCCAAGAAACTGACTGGTCTCCTCAAGGAATGGGGACTATCCATGCCTGGCAAAGTCTGGGAGACGGATGCGCACCCGATATCCAAGCTGTTGCTAAAGGCCTGGGTGGGGGGTAAGTTGTCACCACCATCACATACTCATCCGTGATCAGGTCACTCAGATATGATTTCATAGGTATGCTTCCATAGGTGCGGTCCTCATGTCGAAGAAGATTTCAGATGGAATTCGAGGACAGTCAGGCCTATGGAAGCATGGGCATACATACCAAGTGAGCACTTTCATATACAAGCAACTAGCTCCTCAGCAAACCTCTTTCATAGGCGCATCCATTGGCTTGTGCCGCCTCTTTAGCTGTCCAAAAGGTAATCGCCGATGGAAATCTGCTCGAAAACATCCGCGTTCAAGGTGCCTACCTGGAGTTCCAACTCAAAGAAAAACTCCTCGGTCCCAACGCAATCGCCGCTCCTTTCACCTTTGACATCCGTGGAGCGGGTGGATTCTGGGGCGTCGAATTTGATTTCGACTCACCTGCTGGTAAGGCACTTGACTTCAAGGGAGGTCAGTTCGGTATCCTCGCGCAAGCCCAGGCGCTGAAAAATGGGCTGGTGATCATGGGCTTTGGAGGTGGTTCCAGCCTGGATGGAACCAAAGGCGACCATCTCATCCTCGCTCCCGCGTATAATGTCACGAAAGGGGAGGTTGATAAGATTGTATCAATATTCGTTCAGAGCGTCGAGGAGACGATTGTAAGATATAGTCAATAGTTCGGCGTGACCGTTGACTTTGCGTCGACCTGCAGAAATAATACTGGGATTCGTCGCAGTGGGGCATCGACTTCGGCCAGCTGGTGAATTGCGACCTTTTACATAAGTGACAAGAAAACTCCCCTTGGATATGGTAGTGGAAACCTTCTACGCAATGCTCAATGTTGAATCTTGTCACAAGTCAATGGTGTGATAGGGCAATATAGACTAGAGTATAATAAAACGGTGTACAGGGCTCATGAAGAGTTACATAGCTATGATACATAGACTCGTGGACAGTGAAGTAGGTTGGCACAAAGTCCGTTGAAAAAATACATACGTTCAAGACGAAAGACGGGACGGAGAAAGTGAAGGAAAGGAAAATGAAATGGCTAACACAGATGTAAGATATGTGGTGGTCCGACTAGTTTAGTCAGAATGATCAAAGTTATCCCAGTGCCGATTTAGACTCCCCGAGCTTCTAAAATGCTTATCACATTGGACGCAATAGTGATGGCGTGATGACTGCCTGTAGTGCTCTAGAAGGCCACGTTTGTTCTTGAAAATGCGATTGTTGCATTTTTTGCAGTGGATGTGCTGGTCATCTAAGTGGTCTTCATAATCGCGGTGGGTGTAAAAGTGTTCATTGCAGGATTGGCAATAGAAATGACGCGGGCTTTGGACGTAGTGCTGAACGAGGCCCACGGATGTGGGGAAATTGAGATCACAGTCGTCGCAGATGTGATGTTTGTTGGAAGCATCTTTGTGCTCTCGCTCTTCGTGCGCAGAGTAAGAGGTATTGCAACGTCGGCATATTTGTTCGGAGTCTCCCTCGTAGAACGTATGGTCCTCCAGGTCAGTATATTCAAAGTAGAGCGCCCCGCAGCTGTAGCAATAAGGGTCTTCGGGGCATTCATTGAAGTGTTGTGCGCGTGCTTCCCATGAGTCATAGTCGATGCGGCACGTATGGCACCAGAAATGGGCACTGGATTTAAGGCGATGTTCGCTGTAACCCTGTTGGTTCTGAAAGAGCGATTGCATCGGACACAGTGGTACATCTGCGTTTCAATAGTGAAA